>NJFT01000326.1:0-34096 GCA_002221725.1 Scedosporium boydii | reverse complement strand
AAAAAAAAAAAAAAAAAAAAAAAAAAAAAAAAAAAAAAAAAAAAAAAAAAAAAAAAAAAAAAACTAGAAAAAACATACGCTCTTGTTAGTCGTACACCCCTCTTCGGCATCGCCGCTTGTGGTCCTGGATATCATGCCTCAACCGACGATATCACTTTCAACCCGCAGATGGGATGCGTGAGGTCAAGCAGTCAGAACTAGGCGACGGCGGTCCTACATCATTCGATGATATGTAGAACCAAGGCATCCATGATCTGATCATTCTATCTCTCGCCTTGCCCCTTGCCCTTGACATCGATTATGGAGTCGTGATAATCGTTTCCCCAACCACACCACATTGAATTGTACTCTCGAAGCAGCCATAATCACCTACTACACATCCGGATTTATGCTTCTTCGCGCCTATCTCCACGATGCACACCTCGGAGATACTGGCAAAATGAAAGCGGTCGTATGCTCCTAGAACCTCTTGCTCACACGATGAAAACGCTGTTCTCTCGCCTTTATATCGTAAATTCTTCTACCATTACTAGATAAAACCATGATATTGTTCTTCTTCTTCTTCTTCTTCTTCTTCTTCTTCGGGCCGGCTGAAGAGATTCACCTATTTTGTTTTCCCATTCCGGACAAAAGAGTAAAACCAGATCCGTAGACTGAAAAAAAAAGGAAACTAAAAAAAAGGATAAATGTTTTTTAGAAAGGAAAAGAAGGACCAGAACAAAGAATATAGTTCATAATGTAAGAGTGGCAATCGCCAGTACATGAAGAAATACAGGAAATTAAAACCGTGGTTCAAGTCCAAAGGAAAGAGGAAACAGAGAAGGAAAGCAAACCTAAAATGAATGATGGCAACGGATGATATGCCTTGTCGCACTTTTTTTCTTCCTCGGTGGTCAATGAACACAGAAGAAAATGAAAAGAAAATAAAGAACATAGCTTGGCCTGAAGGGTTAGAATGGAAGCAAAACCCATTTTTATCTGATGTACACGCGCGGTGTTTCCAACGTCCCCCTCTCCTCCCTTCAGCTATCGCCATAATTTGATAAACAGTAGGTGGTATCGTCATTATAAAAACAAAAGAAAAAGAACAGTCATGATCATATCAAAACGTTCCCATCCCGGCCCCCCTTCAACAGCTGCGCTCCAGGACCAGGCTTCCGGGGAAACGCCACGCTCCACATTAGCGCCGAACACAACGAGCGGACCGCCGCCGCCATCACGGGAACTCCCGTTAGTGATGCCCCCGGAAATCCTCACCAGTAACCTGGCTGATAGAAGGAAGTGGCGTCTGCCCCTCGCCTCCCTGACCATGGACAAAGGGCTGGCTTGGGCCGCTAGCACCAATAGTAGCAAAAGGGTTAGGAAGCCGTTGCAAGGGGTCGAACGCGGGGTTGCCGTTGCTGGCGCCACTAGGCCCGTGGGCCATATAACTAGCATTTGGCGTGCTAACCCGTCTTCTCTGAGCCATTAGGCCAAGGCGCGACACCGCCCGATTGTCCTCGAAATTCGATGGTCCCTGTCGAGTGACGCCGCCAGTTTGGCTACCGGCGCGGAAAGGATCCGCGTTAAAGTAGGCGCTTCCGGTAGCGTCGTTCTCGCTGCGACCCATCGAGTTCGAAATGCTCGGAAGGGGCGGCTTGAAAGCAGTGGGGTAGTTGCGAGGCTCGCTCAAGAGATGAGACATATCACTCCTCGATCGCCCGTGACGTGGTTGAGGCGCCGCCAAAGATGGCTGTTGTTGGTGGTGGGCTTCAAGGTGCTCAGATCTCTCCTCTTGGATTTGCTGGAATGCGGGGCGATGGACAAGAGCAGTCCGCCTAGCATTAGGAGGAGCTAGCGAAGCCTCGAGCGAATCTTCAGCCTTGCGCTTCTCGGCACGACCAGCCTCTTCAGTAATGATAATAGCCGGCTGAGATCCCCGCCTGTGATTAAAAAGCATGCCGTGCTCATGAGCCGACGGGATGGCAGCATTCGTGACAGGTACGCCCATAGACTGGGTTCGCCGATGGGAGACCGACGACTTGGACCTTCGCTTTTGTGGCCGCCGCGGCGCAACGGCACCCTCAATGTTGGGAAGGATCTCAATATCGGGTAGCTGCAGGAGATTTCCGGCATGAACTTCGTCACGGAGCTGAGCCATAATCGCCTTGATCTGCCCCGTCGAGTACCCGGCTCCGGCTTGGCCCGCGAGCCAGTCGGGGACGGCAGTACCGAGCGCCACTGCATCATCCTCTTCCTCTTCCTCGTCATCGCTGTTGTCCTGGTTCCGCTTTCGCCGCTGTTGTTCGCGTTTCCGAATGCTGAGGGCCCAATCCTTCACAACTGGTCCGTCGTTGGCAGAAACGTTACCATCAGACCACGCTTGGATGCGGTCTATTTGCACCAGGATCAAGTCAGCTTGGAGCTTTGCGTACTCGGGTCCTTTTCGGTACCGCTCTCGCTGATAGTGTTTGCGGCAATAATGAACCCAGACCTCCTGCGGGATCGCCCGAGTGCATAGCTTGTTTCTTCCGAAAACGTGCGAGATGAGCTTGCGCCTGTCAGTACCGGTATCACAGTTCTCAACCCTCTCGCATCGGATATGAAGGTTTTGCTCCCGTTGGCGGGGCACTGGAATCGAAGCCAACTGGGGCCGGGTTAGTGAAGGGAGCGTCTGGCTAGTAGGAGCTGGAGGTGGAAATCCCTGGACAGGCTGGTGGTGAGTTTGTTGTGATTGCAGTTGCGGTTGTAATTGTAATTGTGGTTGTGGGGGCTGGTGATGCACCATAGGTTGCGGCGCCGGTGGTGGAGGAAAAGTACGAGCTGCATACGCGGAACTAAGTGGTTGGGGTCGAAAAGCAGCGAAGCTTGGGGCCGAAATGGCCCGCTTATGCTTATGTACAGACTGTAAATGAGAGGAATGCTGCGGGAACCGAGAGAGTGTGTTCGGTAGCGGGTTTAGCGTGTCTAGATGATCACTGGACTGTTCAATCAAGGGCTGCTCAGGACGCGGTTGGGATCTGGATTTAGGAAGGTTAGCAGCTATGACGCGCACCAGTCCGTATTTAACGACATAGAACGATGGGATCCGCGAACATCCCGACCACTTTTCCCAGGGAAATGCGAGATGACATTGGCATGCTTCCAGCGCAGAATAAACACAGCCCACTTACTCAGTATTGCTTGAAGGTGGGCTCAGACGAGCCTCACCCCTCGAGATTAGGAACGCATCTGACGGGCTCCTCGGACGGCGGGGTTCGGTACTGAACGACCCGAACCTAGGTGGCGTTCCGTTGTTCAGCCGAGGGAGTCCCCTAGAAGACGGCCGAGTCTCGTTCATCGCCGACATGTTAGGGTTCCACCTTTCTCCCTCATTGCGCCCAGTCTTCTCTTGAATAGAGGGGATCTCGTTAAACAGTGTGCTCACAGGCTGGGCCATGCCGACTGTCGAGAACGATGATATCCTTGAGTGGCCTCCTGACTGTGTCGATGGCGAGTATGATGACAGGCTGCTGTGGCTATCCGAGAATTTGTGGTTGGGTGATTTGGGGCTGCCCATCGGGGAGGCGGGAGTGTCTTGATGGGCTAAGAAGCTAGGCCTAGTGACAGGGCGTTAGTACACTCATGAAGGAACTTGCGGGCCGTCGAGGAGTCTTGAAGTCGTTTCAAAACATACTTCCTAGCAGTCAACTGAGCGTCCATCTCACTTGCAGAGCTGGATCTATGAAGAAGGCCGATTAGTCTTCGGCCTTTTTTTCTAGGCTATGGACGACCACTAGACGGTCACCTGCCAGAAGAGGAGGAGGGGCCAAGAAATGTTATCGAGGGTTCCTTACCGTCGGCCAGTATATATCTCAAGTTGTGGGTTGACCTCGCCTAAAAACGCTGGTCTGTTCACGAGCCGGGTTAGTCAGTCCAAACCCCCAAGCATACTCTTAAGAACGCACGACGCAGTCAACATACTTAAATGCTTGCGAGATGGTCATAGGGGACACCAAAGCTGACGATACCATATCTGCAGGCGAGGACTCGAGGGACGTCGACCTTGAATGGCCGCTAGAAGGAGTGACGGCTGACAGCGCGGAGATGGATGTAGAATCCACGGACTCGCTATAGATGGCTGGTTTCTGCGTTGAGGGGAAAAACTTCGTGTCCAAGCTCAAAGGTAACGAGTAGCCGCCGGCATCCCATGGCGTCCGGCTCTTGAGCGCCGGCCGGTATTCTTCGGAGCAGGTCCTCGCAGGGCTCTTTTCCGGCGAGGGCGTGGGCAGGCCCGCCCACGAAGGTGGAACTGGTTCAACCGCAGATTCCTGGGGTTGGTGCTGTTGAATGTCTTCAGCTTCTTTCAAATTAGTTCCCGCTGAAGAATTCAATAATGACAGGAGGTCCATTTCCTTCTGACTGGTTGAATTTTCTTGGGTTGGGGGAGGTCGTCGTATCCCGTAGGGGGCGTTAAAGTTGCTGCCCGTAGATAAGTCCCAGGCCGAAATGACACCAAAATTTCCTTTGCACTGCTTCGCTTCGAAACTAAAATGACCCTGCACCTGTGTTGAGGGCGTCTTTTTAAGAGTTGGGAATGGATCACCAATGGTGTTCGTCAATATCGCTACTCTCGTTCTCCACTTCGTGTGTCGTCGGCACTTTCGGTTCGCTGTCAAAATGGAACAAGACCGCGTATAAGTCAATCTATGCGGTGATGTCGGAATCGGCGGAGAGCAAATTCTTCTTTCCAGCCCTAAATATCAACATGGAATATCCGCCGTCGACAAATCCAAATACTAATCCGGTCGCTCTGGATAGAGAAATAGAACACCGGTCGGGTGAGTGGGGGATGTGTTGGTGCGAGTGTTGAGAGAGAGTGTGTGTGTGGAGTTGGTGACGAATTTGTTGGTGAACCCTGGGAGACAAGAGGGGTGACGGGGGGCGGTGATAGTGAAGCTATTTGTGTCTAAACAAGCAAGACAGACGAAGGGCAAAAAAGGAAGTGTCTAGGGGTGGGTATGGCAAAGCCAGCAACAGGGCAAGCAAACCATATAAGTCAGAAGAGTCAAGTGGTATGCGATCGACGGAGGAGTGTCGCACTGACAACCCCAATGTGGATTGAAACACCCGAAACGCCTGTGAGCCAACAAAGTTATTGTAGATAACCTTGCGGTCAGAGCAGCTTCGAACCCTCAGGTTGATCACCCAGAACCCCGTTCCCTAGCGTCGGATCGCCCACGAACCGAAGGAAAACAGAGAGGGTGCAAAAAGAGAGGATATACCAACCCGGAGACCTCTTTTTCACACTTACACCTCAGCGTCCGGGGGGAGGGTGGCGGGGTAATGGAGGGTGTGGATGGAATTGATCCCTAAGACACTCTGGATAACCTGGAGGGTGAATCCTAGCAAGGGGGACAACGATGAATAAAGGAAAAGGAGAGAACAGGAATGCAAATTGGGAGGTGGTAGTGCCTGTTCGGTAGCCGGCGTAGCAACAAGGCGAATAGTTTTCCCCAGGAAGGAATGCTGAGGGACTACGCTGGCGGAGGAGTAGGACTATGCCAGAATGTCATACCATAGCCACCACGAGAGAGTGGAGAAGGATTTGTGCTATTAATGGAGGTCGTTGCGTCTAAACGGAGAGCAAAAATGGCTGAAGCGTCAACAGTCTAAACGTTGACCGGCAACAAGTAGCAAGGATGAACGAAGATGGGAGAGAGAAGATGTGATGATAGCCTGGCCCAGGCGAGATGGGGAAGAAACGATACTGTCGTCGCTCTTCTCAAGATGCGCGCAGGTTAGGATGAAAGGCGCCGTGCGGTGATGAGGATAGCGATAGCACTCCAGACTCAAATGCAATGGCCAAGACAGCCAGGCCACGGCCTGCGTGCCCAACGCATGAAAGTCACTGTCTGTTCTAAAGACGCGACTTGTTTGAAATGTACAGTGCAGAGGCGGATCTGGAGCGGGAGCTGGAGCTGGAGGGGAGAAGTCGAGGATGAAAATGGAAAGTGCAGGGGACGGCGGCGATCCGCACAAGACCCAGAGCACAGAGCAGGGCAGAGCGTTCTCTTGCCTGCACCAACACTATAAAACGCCGTGGTAATACGGAGATTTACCGTTGGGTTAGCATAGCTAAAGTACCCGGGTCCAGGGATGTAAGAAAGAGCTATAATACCACCGAGACTCGGAGAACATGTAGTGTGCGAAGTAGGGTCGTAGCAGGAGCCTCCTCTTGTTGCCGCAGACTAGCGTGATCGAAGTTGCTGGGCCAGGGTCTGCTGGTCATCTCAAAGCCTGCGCCGAGGAAAGCAAGGATACATCGGTTTATGCGGTTCCTCCCCGATGATGTGTGCGTCAAGGTGGAGTTCCTGAGAATCATCGCTCTCAGGCAGGGGGGAGGGGAGGAAATGGTCCCTGAATGAGCGGGCCTGGCTCCATTCGACCAGTACCTCGTCCTTAACGGAGATCGGAAGGACGATTGATCTCCCGCGTTCTCTCTTCTTGGTCCATGTAAGTACCATGCTATACACTACAATGGCAGATAACGTCAGGCTCCTAGGCCGATATTGGAGAAAACAGCCTGTGGCATGTACTATGTATATACGCCTGGCGCACTATCTGGCTCTGTGGGGAGGTGGAGTATGCATCAGGTATTTAACTCTGGCTTCGTATCGCGAATTCACCCGGGGCCGCGTACGATCAGACTATCATGTACGAAGTATACCAAGCCACTCACCTGGCTGTGAGGGGCTTCAGCGTACGAGCTCTGGAGGAATCAAGTCCAGAGTAAAAAACGGCCAGGGCTTATTACGGAGCTTGGAGCCACTCAACACCACCCCAGTTGGAAGGCGGTGTCGGTCAGGGGTAGAGTGCTTCCGGATATTATTGTGAAGTACGAAGTACAGTTGTATTGCTTGCACCCGAAAGAGGAATAAAATTCAACGCAAAGGAAGATTGGTCAATGGTGCATCTCTGGTGCATCTATTGACGAAGAGCAACATATTTTCGCAGACAGAAATGGGGGATGTACCCGCGAGGAGAGGAATTGATTGGCCAGTTTGGTTGCTACCATCCCCAAGTCTTCGAGAATGATCGGCAGGCTGAGACCTGGACAAGGGTCCATGAAACTCGCTCTAATGTCGACCTGGGGTGTTTGATACAAGGTCCTGGTGGCCCTTGCTCTCAAACCACGGACATTGTTCATTCCATGGGGAGGAGGAAGCCGCCTGGCTCGCTGCGCACGTCCAGCAGTCTGCGACCGGGTTGGGGGACCACCGCCAGAAAATCTCAGCCAAGACTTTCCAGGTTGGTTGCGAGCAAGTGAGAAGAGTTGAAGGATCGATGACAAGGAAGAGAAATAGCAGAGATCGATTCGATGGAACCGCGGTGTGATGGAAGTGATGCTAAATTTAACCAACTTCTTCTCAATTTTTCTGAGTCGGATGCAACGCACACATATCAAATCATTTCGATTTCTCATCCGGAGTAGCAATATAAGCTCGTTGAGAACAGACTGTTCCAGGATGCCCCGGACCGGCATGAGGTTTCGCATTCACTTATTTTGCGCAAGGGAAATGTGAAATGTGCATATTCTCTTCGATGAAGAAAGAGATTGTTAAGAAGCAAACAAATTCTGGGTTCGTCAAGAGCGCCGTCCACTAGACCAAGCGAAAGTGAGTTTCATCCAGTCCATCCAATGCTTCTCAATGAGTGCCGAGTAGCAGTCCACACCACTGTCCCCAAAATGCCGCGCCATGGAGGCCTGGATCAGTGGATTGGCGAAAGAAAACGATTGAGGCAACAAGCAGACACAGTTTGTGGCGCCATGCTACTGTCGGCGCCCGCCCTTTCCAGAGGCATTAATATGAAATTATGGAATTGTGCAGTCTCAGGAAAGCTTGCGACGGAAAGTAGATAGTATGCACTGGCGGATGTGTTGTCTGACTACCTCACCAGTCCAGTTGCATATCGCTCTCGTGCAACTCGTACAAAGCCAGATACTACAGTCGAAGACAACATAAAGTGAAGCAGAAAAAGGAAAGAGAGAAACAGATAAGACGCCTATTGTGCCTTGCAAGCTGCATTTCGGATGCGATGCAGACTTCAATCAACTGTGGGGGTTGAGACATAGTGGACCTCAGAAAAGCGCAAGTGCAGGCGCGTGCTGCATGTAGGGAGAAGGTGTTTTCCATGAAGGCTGCTTCCGTGCAAATATTTGTCTTGGAGAGGATGGCTACAGTAGCCACCCTGGTGCCCTTAGACATGCACAAAGAAGGTCCCTGGAGTTTCCCTCGACTTTTGGATCCTGCAAAAACTTTGGGCATGGACCCCTCACATGAGGGCGAAGCGGGCAGCAGGTGGAATTGCCGAGAGCGCGCGTAAAGTGTTCCCGGCGTCATTTTATCGTGCAAATTATTCATACCGAGAAGCTCACTTGAGGGTATGCCTAGGATCTCGACCATGGTACCAATTGATCTGCAAAGCCCGGTTAGCAAGGCAAAATAGTGGCCGATTCCAAAGCAGGTACCGGGAAAAGGTCCTCTCTCCAGCCGATGCGGGTGAGCACATCAATGTACAAGTACGGCGTTAGCAGCATGCGTCTCCGATGTTTGTCGACTAGTTTAGTTGGCAAAGGATCCCGAAGAATGCGTGGAGAAGGTTTGATACTTTGTGGAGGTCGCGATTGGCTCCTCACCTGCGTGTGCGTTGCGCGGCCCATGACGTTTCAAGTGGGTGGGCCGCATCATAGAACTGTCCATCTCGACAGCACAGCCGGCGGCAAGGGGAAAAACTACTAGAATCCACCCAATTCCAACAAGTTTGGGTTTGTTAGTTCTATGCCGCCATGCGTGCGAGTGACAATAATAATTATACTAATACCACCATAATTCACCGCTTGAGAGTCAATGCTCTCGCAAACTGCTTCTCTTCTGGAGCCGAGCAGCCAACATTGAATCTGTAACGACTGTGGCTTGGCTCGGTGGGAAGACCCGAAGCGACCCTGTGGGCCAGTAAGAGAGATGGACCTGTGTACTAGCTGATCGTTGACCGTTTCAGCCGGGGCCGAGAGAGCCGCGTTGTGACGATCGCGTGGCTTGGAGGCGGGCAAGTATGGGGAAGAATCATGCACCTGATGTTGGTGGGGGTTGACGGCGAGGAGGTAACCAGGATTTCCAGGGGGCTACAACGAGCTGCTTGTACGAAGTAGTTGGGGGTTAAGGGTTAGGCGGGCGATCTATCATCTACCCTCTCTGTCGGATGTCGAATTTGTCCAAGGGGATAGAGTCATAAAAGAAAAGCTGGGTCGGGTCAGGCTCGCCTTGCTTCATTTGTGTACGTCTGGGCGGGCGGTGATTGAAGCATCAATTGATCTAACATTTGGAGGGTTACGCTGGTGGCCCCTTCCCTGTATCCGCTCCGGTAAGAGTTCTACAGTACGTGCCTTCCCAGGTTGTGATACATTGCAATGGACTTCGTACTTCATACATTGATAACCTGGCCAGGCCTCTGAAGGCATGTGATGGGTAGCCTGGATGATAAACTCACAGCTGCCATCCAGAATCAGTATCAGCACGAAATTTCTGTAACAGGCGACTTGTGAGTTTCTCCTCCTGCGTTAAATTACGAGAAGACCAAGCGAGGTAGACTCGCCTGAATACTAGTAGAAAGAGCGAACATCAAATGAAAAACACCTGGCGATCTGGGCCCTTGCTTCGCGTCACCAGAAACTGTGCATCAAGATTGATCCATCTCGCCTTCTTCGTACTTCGTATTTCTTCGCAGGCCAGGTCAGGCCAAAAAGGAAGCTGCGGCTGCCGGATTCAGTAAGCCGCCCCCTGAATGATCTGAAGGAGCGACGGCCTCACTAAGAGTGTCCAAACATTCTCTAGATACAGAAACGCTCCTCTTCGTTTTGCCTTGCTGATCTTGATCGGGTCAGTTTAACCTACCTTTGACGATTCCGACCGACACGTTTTGTGATTCGGCGGGTGTGCCTCACATTATCGTCTTTTTTTCTTCTTTTTTTCCTTTTTTTTCCTTTTTCTTGATACTCGTGGCGCTCTGCCAGGGATAGGCTTGGATTGGCTCTCATCTCAGCAGGTGGCTTGCACTGTTCTTGGCATCAGTTTCATCCCATTTTTAGCTCATCGCTGGGGCTTTCCCTGTATTTTTCATTCCTTCTTCCTTCCACAACTCTGTTCCATCCTTGGATGATTCCACTGGGGCGGTGGAGCTTCGTCAGACGACAAGTCAGGCTCCATCCTTCGAGAGCTGGGATCCGTCCACCCTCTTATGAAATACGTCGGCGCCGGTGGCTCACAGCCCTGAGACGTCTGGGGCAAGAAAATATTATCTGTTGACGTTTAATCAACCAATGTCTTCGAAGACGAGCAAGGGAATTTAGAAAAGCCGCACGTCTTGACAGCGAGCAAGCGATCGCAGCAACCAGTTCTAACAATATCATTAATGCGATTCGCCGAAGCACAACATCAATTGGCGCAGCATCGTCCGCTGTCGCAACTGAGTGGAAACCTAGATGGTTGTTTCGTCCTCTGTCGGGTCAGGATCGGGATCCAGCTCCGGTGTCACCTATGTAGCTTCACCTTCCTTCACCCACCCTGCGCCCTGCCTTTGTTCCTAAATCCTGTTCACCACTGGTGTTCCCATCTGTCGCCTGGCTGGCCGCATCTCCCCAACATTGAGCCACGCATCCGATAACCTGGGATGGTCGGCGTAGCTCCATCATTCAATTACCGAAAATCCTTGAATGTATCATTCCAGGTTTGACCATCGCCACTGAACTAATGAGGTTGTATCCAAGATTCGAGGGAGGGATCGGCGTCACAAATTGGGGCGACTGTCTGAAAGCAAGAGTTCGGCTTCTCTAGCTCTATTACGACTCTACAGTTCCATCCAGCTCGTCCGAAGACCGGGACGAGAGCCGCCGAACATCACTGTCAGACGTTCTAGAACGGTACCACTCGATTCGAACCCACGGCATTCGACCTTGACCATGGCGCGACCATCTAACACTAACCACACCTCAGCGCTTTTGCTCCCCCCCCCAAAAGAAGTTTCCTTCAACGTTGTGACCCAGATAGACATACTCTGTAGCTTCACCTGTGCATGCAAGGACGACCAAACATGTTTGTAATGACTTCAAACTGAGAATCTAACAAGTTGAACTTGCAGGAACCAATTTAGCCGAACCTGCAAACTGCCTCTGGTGGTTTTTTTTTCGGCGCTTAGTCTGATGACGCTCAAGGACGACCTTAGCGATAGGGCATTTCCGAGCCATTGAAACTGCCTGTCCTGTTTTCCCGCCTTCGAGCTCTGCAGTTTTCTGCAAGCCAACGACGCAGGCCGGGGAACTCCTGCTCCTAACCCGTCATTAATATGGTTCACGGATAGGGCACCGGGTTTCCTACGGGTGATCCTGATGAACGATCCTAGCGGCCCTAAGAAGCTAAACGATATTCGGTCGGTGATAGGACTTTCCATGTCCCCCAAGACGGTAGAGGTTAGACCTTTTTGGCTGCAGTGCTGCAGTGCTGGAGGCGAGGCTACGATCAAACGGCGCCTTCTATCGTGTGAAGACTTTGCTTCGGGATGCCAAGTTAGGGTAGTCTCAGGTCCTGACCTCATGAACAATATGATAAACAGTTCTTGTCACAGCTGTAACAGTTCGTTTGGATGGACCTCAAAGGATTGCTTAAGCCCGGGACTTAGTTCGAACTCATCAAGTCGCAATTGTCTTCAGTTTTACAGCCCCTTGCCTCCAAAAAGCAGCAATGTAGCCTGGCTCAGGATATGCGGGTGACACGGTGGAGCAGCGGCACGCGAGTACCCAGCCCTTTACAAAAGAATACGCAAGCTGTGAGGATTTCGGGAAGAATCATAGTGGCGTCGACTTACACCGGATCTAACACGAACAATGCTTTGCTCATGCTGTCTCACGATGATATTTTCTTCAGCTCATTCTCGTCTCGACGGCATGTAGCCGAGCTTATAAGCTTCTTTTTTACATCCTGCAGTGCTCGGGTTCTATGTAACGGAAGGGCACCGACTGGTTCTGCTCGTTTCCGGAGAAGTTCTTTTCCATTGCCACATTCATGAAAATGGCGTGGATCCCCTCCACATATGTCAACCTTTCCCCTTCGCCTTGCTATCTCAGCATTCCGAAGGAGAGTCGTTTCATTTCACGCAAGCGAAAGCACCCAAGACTAACTTGGGGCACAGTCAGCGAGTGTATACGCCGAGCGGGTTCGCTGATGCCCAATCCATGCTTGCCCTCGCGGCTGTGCGCGAATGCTTTGTCCGCCGATGTTGTCTGCGATGGAAGGCAGGATTTACCCTACTTTTATGAGGCCGGGATCTAGTTGAAGTAATCAGAGGGGGGACGACTACGACGGCAGAATGGGTTAGAGTCCATATTGAAGAGCGAGATGAAGCGATCCCTACCCGTCTACGTATCATGCCCAACGTTGCAGGGAAAGCAGCATCCCGGGTACCCACCTTGCCTCGTATGTGAAGAGATGAAAGATGATAGGAGCTAGTTATTATCATTACAGGAATTGAAAAACCCAGTGGAGTCTTTTGTTTCGTTTCTTGTCTTCCTACTTCCCTTTACCTCTAAGTTCGGATGGATGACCGCCTCGCAAAAGAATCCGCTTGGATGCCTACCTAACCAGGACCGAGCCTCGGTGTTGATCCTCGAGGTTCCGATGGGAATAAGGCTGAAGCTGGGAGTTCTATCTACTCGACACAAACTTTCTAGACCATGTATTTGGTTTCATCCCTCCTCCATTCTCTACATAGTCACACCTGCACACACATGTACGTGAGGTCACATCCCGAACGTATCACAGATATATCACGGCACGAAGCGAAGAAAAATAACAGCCCAACGGGACAAAGCAATGCCGTGCAGCCCAAGGTGGCGAATGTGGAATCCTACATACCTCCCATCATCCGAGGAAGAATGGGGAAGAGGCACTTGGGAGTTGTTCGGTGCTAGACGACGCGTCATCTGAGGGTTTGTTTTCGGACATCTTGTGCTCCTAAGTAAGGTGTGTGGTTTTTGACCTCGATATCTTGAGGAGAAATAGTTGATATGGACCTTGGGCGTCATTGTTAGTGATAGGGTGTGGATGCAGGGCCGTAGGCGAAGAACTCGTAAACCAGATGAGAGGTCCGAAATATATTTTACATGGAAATAAGCTGGTCGGTCATAAGAAGCCCTCTCTTTATCGTTCTTCTCTCGGTATAAAATCGTACACATCCAGGCAGATAAAAGTGCCCGAGTATATCTCGATTACCCCAAGACCTCTCCCCCCATCATCGTAGTGATACCCTAACAAGTGTACGGGGGAGAAGGTACTACGGCCCTATAAGGACCCAAAGCCAAAACATATGCTACGATCGTACGAGACGCATGACGGGTGTATAAACTGTCCCTATTGAGCGTGTAGGGCAAGAGGTAAAACGGGGGTGTGTAATTCGAGGTTCTTGTCGGGTATTCTCGGAGACGTCGTGGAACGGTTGAGGGAAGGATCAAGCCGGTAAGAAGTGAGGTTTATCGTGGAACTTCCCGAACAGCTAAAATCACGTTCAGCTCGAAACTCGGGGATGGGACGAATATGTGCTCTTGTTGAGTGATCAGTCTCTTTTCTCAACAACCCCGACCGAACCGGATAATCACGTCAGTGCTACCGAGCGTGGGCGTTTTGAAGTGACGTGGCTGTGAACACAACATCAACTAGTTCACGTAGAGGGGGCAGAATGGAGGATTCCAGTCAGCTGATGGATAGAGAGGGTTATTTTAAAGGCATAATTCTCCATCCAATAATGGCGGTTGCTCAAAATTTTGAGGATATCGTGGCTTCCGTGATCCAGTGGGAACCGACGCTGTTGTCATACGCCGTGGGCGCACCATTCCAGAAAAACGAGGCGGGTTCTTGCGGAAACTATAAACGACGGGACCGTGCGACGACGTGTGTATCCTGATTTATTTTGTCTTTTTCTTTTCATTTCTTTTCTTCTTGCTTCCTTTCTATGGGACTGTGTAAAGATTCTCGACCTAAAACAAGTCATCGATGGCCTTGTCTGCATCCTTTCCAATGAGTTCCACCATTCCCTGTGGAGAAGGGCAAAAACATCAAGAATTAGAGCCATGCAAGGGACGGAATATAGAGAGGAGGAGAAGGAGAAGAGGAGGAAGAAGCGGGGCTCACCTCTGGCATGATAGGCTTCCCGTCTTCGCCCTTGACATAACGAAAGGGCATCTCGGTGCTCTCGTGCTCGTTAAACTTGAGCTCGGGGAAGTCGTCGTATGGGATCTTGTCAAGCGGTACTGTGAAGTGAGCGAAAAAAGGGCGAGTATGTTAGCTCTCCCTCTCTTCCTAGTGAATGGGTGGGTAAGCTGCTGACGACTACGTGCTCTTATCTTGGACTACGATTCTTGTGACGCGGACAGCTGTGTCTGTCGTCATCTGCTTAGGACCAAGTCGGCGTCCTTCGAAGCCCTTTTCACGGAGCTCGGAGGTGCGGTCTTGAACACCAACTTCGTCAGCATTTCTGAAAACATAGAAATTCATACCGCAAAAGATGTATACCTCTCGGCGGGTCGTCTCCTATTCGCGAGAGTTAGCTTAAAGATCCCCTCAAACGGCGCAAAGCATCGGGCGCATCGTCTACACCCGGACCCGACGCAACACTCCGGGCAGAACGCTCATACCCAAGATACCACCAAACAAAAACACATCAAACGTCTCTCCATCCTCCGGACTCAAGTCCTTCGCCGCCGACGGGTCCAACAAGCACACGCGTGACTTGTCGTCGCCGTACAGTTCCTCGACGCTCCTCGAGTCCGACTTGAAGGCGGGCTCGGCGGCTAAAGACGGAGGGGTCTTGAAAGTGGGAGGGAGCGAGGAGAGACAGAAGGTGCATCCGGCGGCGTGAGATTCCTTTGCGATTGCGATGTATTCGAGCTCTGACCAGGGCCCGAGTTCGGGGTCGAGATGCTCGACGATGTAGGTCGGGCGGCGCGTGGAGGTGTCTTGGGCCATGGTGGGGGGAGGGGGGATATTCGATATTGCAGACTAATACAAGAGATTTTCAGGTGCGGGTTTGGGACTTGCAAGGAGCTATATTTAACAAGATATACGAGTTGAAGGAGTGACGGACGTTGAGATCAGATGAAACCTTTACTGAGGGACTCTCCGTTCAAGTAAGTAAAGCGGGATGAGGTTGAATCGATGAATTTTAAAGCGGGACATTGGTTTGGCACTGTGCTGGCGAATATCTCGAAATCACCAAGTTCGCCAACACAAAGACGCTCAATCAACACTCGTGGCTTCTTCCTTCGACTGACCCTTTATAGGACAGATACAGGCCAGAAGCTGATACATACGACCATAGCTCGCAGATAATTGAGGGTCCCGTCCGCTCCCCTGTACACAAGCTGCGAAGCGCCAGACTAGTAGTTGGGTCGGTGACGACCAGCGAATCCCTGGTGTTGTATGTTTTTTGCCTTTTCTTCTATTCTCTCACTCTTTTTTTGCACTTCATTCTTTTCATGTCCTGTCCAGGCTCGCTTGCTCGGGTCATATCGAGTCGTGTCCTTTGTGGTGATGAGACATCGAGGTTTGGAGGCTTACCTCGGGATATGTGTGTGAGAAATGCTATTGGAATGTCGGAACATGTTGCTCCTTTACCATATCAGAGATCAGGCCAACTGATACACTTCATCGTCCCTCTCATCCAATGTCTACGCGAATAGCTTTTCTCGCATCAAATCCGTGTTTACTGGGATCACTCTTCCCGCCAACAGGTACATTCGTCCCTGGAAGGACATAGCCCCGCTGGTTGCTAACGACCCTAAGGCCGCTTTCCTTTTTGAAATCCGTCGAGTAGTGCGTATGTCCGTATGTCCAGCACTGAACATGGCCCCAGTCCGCAGAAGATCCATCCAAAAGATCGGTCGCGAAAGCACAGGTCCATGGGTTGTCCAGATGTTCCGGCCTCGATGTTTCAAGAATCGACGGCGCATGGTGCGTGACCACGATGATAGCCTTTCCACTTCCCTCCTTTGAAACCGAATCAAGCGTGGATTTCAGCCAGCTTAGGTCTGCTTCATGGGCCTCGTTGTGGTCCTCTATCCTCCAATCTTTGATCTTTTGAAAGTCCTTCACTCTGCCGCGTACGGAGTCTGCGGCATCTTGCGGGATGCGCGACCAAAGCGTGCAGCCCAGGACGGCAATTTTACCATCAGCAACATCTTGCCTTCCCTGATGAAGAAGAGTCAACCTCCCCTCTAGCAGAGGTTCATTTGCTAGTTTCTGCGCGGTAGATATTCCTTCGTCGAAGGTCATTCCGTAGAATTCGTGGTTGCCGAGTACAAGGAAGACACGCTTATACCGCGCCGCTTGGCGGGCGAGAAACTGGAGGTAGGCGTCGTAGTCGATGAGGCGGCCGATATCGCCAGCTAGGATGAGGTGGGGAGCAGTGACGGGGAAATCGAAGGCGGCGTACTGCTGGCCGACTTCGAGGTGAAGGTCGGACATGAACTGGAATGATCCTTGGTCAGATTTCGACGACCAGGGTTGTCTTAAGGCATCCCATGAGATGCTTGACTTGAGCCGTGAGAGGTATTGCTTCATGTCGTTGAGATCAGCCGTTGACAGTCGTTTGAACAACCATTCAAGCAGGACAGCCCGGCACGTAGGCTTGGGAACGATGCCGGATGTGGATGGGGGCTTGAATGATGTGAATGATGTGAATGCAGCAACAAGCACTTCGTTGCGGCTCCGGTCGCACGATAATTCAATTCCCGCCAGTTCGTATCAGCTCTTGGGGTGGTCAAGTTGTGTCAGTTTGCGAGTCTCAGATCTCAATCGCTCAATCGACCTCACATCACATTGAATCAATGTATAGATGTATTGATCCAAGCCGATTTGCAATTGCTCAAGGATGCGGCGCGGGTCAAGACGACGTTAGCGCCGCCCCCTGTAGCTGCACTGCTACGAAGTCCAGGACGTAGGATGGTAGTGCACACTAGACTCAGGATGGAATGGACTCTGGCCTGACCCGGCCAGCAAGCAACACACCTGCGCCAAAATTGACCACTGCCAGGTTCTCGGGTCACCTGTGCTCCTCAGCAAACTTCATCAATGTTATTGGCCGACTGGCCAGGGCAGCCGCCGCCTGGATGGCACTGACACGCCAATCACATTCGTATTCATAATAGAGCATGGCACGCTGAAACCACTCTTAAGCTCTCAACTCTCGCTTTGTATCTCACGTCGGTCGATTCTTCTTCATCCCCTTCCCAATCTTCTGCTCGAACATCTTTTCTAACAGAGCAAAAATACTATGGAAGCAGTATTGATCAAGGTTGCATTGGCAATCCTCGCCCACAGTCGGATCCGCTCCTGCGCCGTCGGTGAGCTGGCGCTAAACTACTACAATGTCCCCCGTGCCATCCACGTAAGTCACCTCCTCCAGCGCCCCAAGGCCCTAACAACGTGTCACCAAGGGTGGCCTGCGGGCTAATTCCCATCGACTCCAGGACATCGAGATATGCGTCCCTCACGACCAGGTCTCCAAATCTGCCGAGCTTCTTTGTTCTACGGGTTTGTTTGAGCCATCTCCACTAGGCGAGTTCAACCTCTTCACAGAATACAAGAAGGGATATCCCAGGCTCCGCGCTACGTCTTGGTCCTCGTCTCATTTAGGCCTGGTCATCTTCTCGGACACCAGTTTTGGCCTGCAACCACTCGAGGAATCGGTTGTCCCAAATATCAGGCCCTTAGACAGCGCATGCTACAGTAAGCAAATTCTGGACGTTGTGGCTTATAACGACCTCAACGCCATACCAATGCCGCGTCTGGGCCCTTACTTTGCCGGGCTATGCAGGCGCTATCTGGACCTTGGCGACGACATTGCGATGATTGCAGCAGAGCAGCTTGTTGACGGAATGAATCTCGATCAGAATTGGGTGACGAAAAACATCGCCTCCGCTGAACGGGATGTGCAGGAGTTGGCAAGGCAACTAATCCATGGGAAGGCCTCACGTCTCGATGATTTGTCGGGTAACACTGTTACCTGTTTCGTAGCAAACGAAGACGAAGCGGAAGCCCTTCGCAACATTCCCGGCTTCGAAACTCTCGAGGTAGGGTTGTAATACCTGTTCCTTACGCATCCAGCCGTTGGCCGGAGACCATCAAACTACTGATCGTGCCACTTCATCTTATCTCTCCTCCCTCCCCTTATGGCCGGCGTTTGAGCGAGCGTAGCCCTCATTTGCCCGCTAGCCGCTGATTGGAATCCGACTCAGTGGTAAAAGTTTTAGCTGGGATAACCCACCACCTAGCCGCTAAGGTCGCAGACACGGTTGTCGCAGCCTTGTGGTGGGGGGATGGCCTTGGGTGGTGGCCCTCTGTTGGCCCAAGATATGGACCTGGAGGTGTGGAACGGATCCCCCCTCCAACGCAATACTTAATGCCCGTCGCCTTCGATGCACCTTGCAAGCACCTCCTTGGCATACGTATTCAAGTCTTCCCTCTTAGCAGATTTGTCTCCCTCTGTCTCTACAAACATTCTCCCTTTCGCCTTGCCTTCACTCAACTTCCAAACATGATCCAAGACCGACTCAATGATGCGGCTATCGCCCTCTGCCGCGTTTTGGACAATGCTCAAATTCACTTCGGTATCTTCGGTGGATATGCAGTCGCCGTCATGGGTGGGCCCCGCGAGAGTAAGGATATCGATTGCCTCGCTGCAGTCACCAAAGAACAAGCAGTTAAGCTTCTCGATGGTGTCGATGGGTTTTCGGTGATCCCGCAGACCCGAGAAGACTACGTTGCCTTTTTGTGGTCTGATCAACCTGATCGCAAGCACGCAGTGCTCGTAGAAATCTTCTGCGAACAGTTTCCAGGTAAGGGCCTTCTTCCCCCCTACCTCTTTGTACGTGTACATGCTTGGATTTCCCCTTTGCGCTAATGCCAGAGTAAGGCGCACGATATTCCATGGCCGACATTTCCACCAATGTACGATCGGTGAATGGCCAGTCTCTGGGACCCGGAGATTCATCCTTCTTCGACCCGTTTTACCTGTTTAAGGGGAAGCTCCGAGCCGCATCTCAACGGGCCAAATTTCACGACTCGGCCGACCTCCGTTGGCTTGGCTCTCATTACTGGATGCAAATCAAGGCAAGAGCAAACGAGCTCAATCCGCTTTTTGTCGGCCTTGCTATGCGCCGATATGCCATACTCGAGAGGCTCTTCGAAGACTTGGGAGTGGATGTAGAGAAGGCGAAGAAGGCTGCAAAGGACATTGACCTGGATAAGCTGCCGAGGCCAGCGCCAGGTGATGTTCAGACTGGAATTCTTGGTTGATAATATAAAAACATGTCTTCGATCGATTTTTGGAAGGGTGATTTTCTCATCTTCTTTTTGGTTTATTTATTTTTCCTCAACTTATCTTGCTCGTTTCAATGATATTAGTTGGTTCTCTCTCAAGATAGCTTCCGTATGTTGGTCTGGACGCCCCCCTATATATTTAGAGAGATATATTTGCGGCCTGCTCTGCCGACATTGGTTTCTCCTTCGTAGATTCTTCTCTAACATCAGCTTTACTCTCTATAAGCCCGGAAGAGACTGCATCACATCCTGCGACGGAGTTCATATGAAGTGTATCTACCTCACCACCGCCGATCAAATCTTCCCGCGATGATCACAATCGATGGCGATGATCGGTTACAATTGCACCATGGAGACAGTTTAGAGGTGGCCTTAGTCAGCAATGCCCAGACAACGGAGAACAACAATTTGAATTTGAAGACACAATTGTACAATCCGAGCCTCTTGTTGAGATAATCCGGCTTAAACGGCAGGCTGGCACACGAGGCGTAATAGCCAAAGACCCAGAGATCATCGATCAATTGATACACTGATCCTCTCGACTCGACGTCCGTGTTGCAGGTTCGTGCTCAGCCACCATACGGAGTTGGTCCCTGTGTCATCAGTGATGTCTTTCCAAGGTCACAACCACGAACTGGCAAATTGGCGAAACGCAGCCTGTTACAGATGCGTACAGGTGCCGTTAACTGTTCGCAGTCCACTCCACTGCTCAATTGGGAGCGTGCGCGTCAGACGGCAAGATTTACACAACGTTGTCCTCCGTAATGCTACCTTCAGTACGAAGTAATACGCAACATACTACTTCGTACATTGCCTGGCTACGACGGTGACGGCGGATTGAACATCTCCAAGGCCACCTTTCACTGTCCTCATTGAGCAATCCCGTCCTTTTTTTTTTTCTTCCACGACGAGCCCTTCCCCTCCATAGATCTCTCCTTTCATTCATTTTCCTCAGCTTCGGCTCCGTTTTATAGCCCTTGAATTTTATTGTTCATCTTGACCTTTCTTTTTTTTTGCCTCCCTGTCACCTTCACTCTTCCATGTTGGACACCTGACAGCCTCCGAACACGTCCCTCCTCGCCAGCCACTCGCGCGGTGATTGATGGGTCGTTTCTCTCGCCTCCTTTAAATCCTCGAACGACCACTCCTTATCATTAGCGACCTCGATCTAGGCCACAATGAAGCCGAGGCCGTCAATTTCGGCCCTGCGCCGCCTTGGTGCCGCCGTCACGGCTCTCTCGCTGCCGGCCCTTGTCCTCGGACAGTCCGCCGCCGACTACTTTGTCCAGAACCTGCCTGGAGCACCCGCCGAACCTCCCATCAAGATGCATGCCGGGTACGTTCCGTTTCTTTGGGGTTGCTATCATTCAGCTCCCATCAGCTAACATGCCCCGTTTCTTGCCAGACACATCGAAATCACCCCCGAGACCAATGGTAACCTCTTCTTCTGGCACTTCCAAAACCAACACATCGCCAACAAACAGCGAACCGTCATCTGGCTCAACGGCGGGCCCGGCTGCAGTTCCGAGGACGGCGCCCTGATGGAGATTGGGCCCTACCGCGTCAACGACGACCTGACGCTCTCCTACAACGAGGGCTCGTGGAGCGAGTTTGCGAACCTCCTCTTCGTCGACAACCCCGTCGGCACGGGATACAGCTTCGTCAGCACGAATAGCTACGTGACGGAATTGACGGAGATGGCGAATCAGTTTGTGACGTTTTTGGAAAAGTATTTTGCTATTTTCCCCGAGTTTGAGCAAGACGATGTAAGTTTGGAACACTCTCACACACACGCGCACACCTTCGATCAGGATAACCTGGGGCGAGAGGGAGGCCGTTGCGTGTGTTCCTGTATCTATGTTTCTCGACGCTGACCTTTCTGCAGATTTACTTTGCTGGCGAGTCCTACGCGGGCCAGCATATCCCCTACATCGCCAAGGCCATCCTCGACCGCAACAAGAAACCCGCCACAAGATCACCATGGAACGTAAAGGGCCTGCTGATCGGAAACGGTTGGATCTCTCCCAAGGAGCAGTACGATTCGTACCTCCAGTTCTCCTACGCGCGCGACCTCATCAAAAAGGACAGCTCCGACGCCGAGAAGCTCCAACAGCAATGGCGCATCTGCGAATCGCGGATAGCCACCGACCCCGGTCGAGTCGACTACGCCGAGTGCGAGACCATCCTCCGCAACATCCTCGAGATGACCACCGATCTCAACCCCAAGGGCCAGCGCCAATGTTACAACATGTACGACATCCGCCTCAAGGACCTCTACCCGGCCTGCGGCATGAACTGGCCGCCCGATCTCAAGAACGTCGAACCCTACCTCCGGCACAAGGACGTCGTGGCCGCCCTGCACGTCAACAGCCACAAGTCATCCGGGTGGACCGAATGTTCCAACGGCGTCGGCCGCGCCTTCCAGAACCGCGAATCCAACGCCTCCGCTGAGCTCCTGCCCGAAATCCTCGCCGAGGTCCCCATCCTGCTCTTCTCGGGCGCCGACGACCTCATCTGCAACCACGTGGGCACCGAGGCCTTCATCGGAAACCTCGAGTGGAACGGCGGTAAAGGGTTCGAAGTCACGCCCGGAACATGGGCGCCGCGCCGCGACTGGACCTTCGAGGGCGAGCTTGCGGGCTTCTGGCAGGAGGCTAGGAACCTCACGTACGTCCTCTTCTACAACGCTTCGCACATGGTGCCGTTTGACCAGTCGCGGCGCTCGCGCGACATGCTCGACCGCTTCATGGGCGTCGACATTAGCAGCATCGGCGGAAAGGCCACCGACAGCCGTCTAGACGGCGAAAAGGGCCCCCAGACCTCTGTGCCGCCCGTCAAGAAGCCGGCGGACTCTTCCTCCTCTTCGCCCGCATCCTCCCCCGAAACCGACGACGAGCAGGAAAAGGCCATCCAGGACGCCAAGTGGCAAGCGTACCGCCGCTCGGGCGAAATCGTCCTCGTCCTCGCCTCCGTCGGGTTCTGCGTCTGGGGCTACTACGTCTGGCGCGAACGCCGGAAGCGCAGGGGCTACCGCGGGCTCGAGACCAACCCCGGCGGTCCCGTCGGCGGAGCCCCGCGCCGTCGTGGTGGAGCCGGCGGCGCCGCGGCTTCGGGGCTCGAGGCGTTTAGGACGCGGAGAGGGGGCGGGCGGGAGAGGGACGTTGAGGCGGGGGATTTCGATGAGAGTGAGTTGGATGAGCTGCATCTCGTGACGCCGACGGAGGCGAAGGATCGGTATAGTATTGGGGGGGATAGCGATGAGGAGGAAGGGGAGAAGAATGGTGGTGGGAAGGAGGAGAAGCGTGGGGTTGAGGGGTCGTCCGGGTCGAGTGCGTCCTTGGAGAGGTGAGAATGGGAGAAAGTAAGGGGTTTCGAGAGAGAGGTCTTCGATGTTTAGCCGCATTGGAATGGTGGACTCCTTGTACCATGATGTTTTTGAGATTACTTTTTTTGAAAAGGAGTTTTTTTCCTTTTCATCCTTTTCGGCGTCTTTGGATTGGAGTTCGGTTGGGCATAACAGAGCTAGGGAATCTATCTAGTACATAAAAGATCTATATATTCATCACAACTTGCTCTGATTTCACGACCATGAAAGCCATCAGCCCACACAGAACAACACTGGAGACTGGAGATGTAAGACAATGAAGATCAAGATGATGAAGATGAAGTGTTTATATTTTCTTTTCCCTCTTGAATGTTCCTAGTTCCATAGTTGCCCTTTTCTGTCTCTCTATTCCGAATAAAGACATTCCTTTCATTCCAATTCCTTTGATCCTTCCAACCTATTTTCCCTAACCAGGGTTCCATACATGCTCCTTTTCATCAAAAACAAAAACCGAAAAAAGACAGTTCAAAAAAGAAAAAGGGTATCCTCGTGCCGTGTCTCTCTCACCCCTCACAACTGCACAACATCATTCAATATCCTAACCTCCTCCCCAGGCTTGAAAGGCGGCAACCCGATATACGGACAGCCATCGCACCTAAACGCGTCGCCGAGGGAGCAGTTCCCGCAGGAACCGACCTTGCCCTGGACGGTGAAGTCGACCTCGGCGAGGTCGTTGACGCCCAGCTTGACGACTTGTTCGCGGAGCTTGGCGTCGGCGGCGGCTTGGCGGTCGGCTTCTTCGGCTGCGAGGCGTTCGGCGAGGCCGCAGGAGCAGTCTTTGCAGGCGCGGCGGCGTTTGCCGACTTTGGGGAGGCATTCGGCGGCTGTTGCGAGAGAGAGAGAGGAAGGTTAGAATTTTGGGAGGACAAAGAGGGAAAGGATCTGCAGGGGGGGGGAGGGAGAAGAAGAAAAGAGGGGAGAGGGGACATACGGATGTTGAGAGGTCGCTTGAGGTCTTGGTCAGTAAGAAGGGTATCCTCGTCAATCAAATCATCATCGTCCCCGTCCAAGTCATCGAGATTCACAAATCCAACCCCACTAGGCACCTTCTTGACCTCCTCCACCTTCTCCACAACAACGGGCTTCTTCTTCCTCCTCAACCTCAGCGGCACAACCGCCTCACTCCCATAATCAGGCTTCTCAAATCCATTCTCCCCCGCACTCCTCACCAACCCGGCCAAAACAAACTCCTTCTCCGCCTCCCCGCCAATCTCAACCCCTTCCCTCGCCCTCACCTTACCCCCCGCCTTCAGCGCATCATGCACCCTCGTGAGCACCCCGCGGTCCAGAAGCGACGCGTCGTCTGACAGCACGAGCACGAGATCGTAGGTCGACGCCGGTAGGTTGACGAGCCCCGCCGAGAGCCGGTCGAGCATGTGCAGGTCCGAGGTGGAGCGGTCGTGGCCCGCTATGGCGGCGCGGAGGGAGGCTTCGTTGGAGGCGAGGGACGGCGCCGCGAGGAGGAGGGTTCGCTGCTGTGTGGTGGCGGGTTGCTTGGGGGGGAGGGATTTGGTGGGGAAGGGGGTGAAGTCGAGGTCGGGGGTGTTGTCGATGATGAGGCCTGGCGCCATTGTGAGTGGTCTCCGGTCGCGGATTTGACTGACGAGATTTTTTAAGGTTTTCGTTCGTTTGAGGGATTGAGTCCCTTTTTTCGACGGAATCGATGGGATTGGGGATGAGTTTTGAGGATCAAACTGACCGAAAATGGAGAAGAGGAAAATAAAAACCGAAAGAACGCCAAAGGGAAAAAGGAGGTGAAGTTGATATTGGCGGGAAATGTTTAGTCTGGAGGAGGAAGTGGCAAACCAGGCGTTGAAGTACTTCGTCGAGGTTGAAAAAGTCGGCTTAATTCCCCTTGCAAATTAGAAATTTGGCGGGGGTGGTTTGTAAAGAAGCATGTTCCATGAGTTTGTAGTGGCCCGTTTAGTGAGCAAGGATTAGAATTAGTAGGAATTCAGTGGAGCAATGAGAGTCGAGGTTTTGCGCCTTTAGTCATACCGAGTCAGCGGGGTGGCCGTGCCGATTTTGTGCAAGGCACAGTATATCCTTCAACAAATTTGGCAGGAATGTACAGTGCTTGTCCATTTAGTAGACTGTATTGCGTAGCTTCCGCGGGGTTGCAAAATTCCCCCCTCACATTTGTGCAGCGTTATCAGCACACACATCGATAACGATAAGCTCTCCAACTACCTAACATCAAGTAAGTCCTAGGAGAAGCGGCAATCCTCTCTCTAACTTATACCATTGAAGACTTGTGGCTGGTGCGAACTTTTAGGGTAGTAAAGAGGAGTAGTTAGTACTCGAGTGGTTTAATGATGCTAAGCGGAGATGCAATTTTCGTATAGTGTGGGTGGTTCACGAGAATCGGAAAGCCAATCCTTTTTCTTCTCATTACTCTTCTTCGTTTCTCTTTTTTGGCAAACTTCTCTCTTCTTCTTTTCTTTCCTGCCTCTCGGATGTCAAAAGCCTAGCACTTCAAGAGGCTACAAGGGGTACCGGGGGTAGTGCTTCACGACTCGGCAATGAACATCAACCCCGGATACATCGTTCCAGTCCGGTCGGGTCTTCGCCCTCACATCAATTATTAATGCTAGAATCACCGACTGGCTTCGGCGTTGAGTCGAGATCCCCATTACATCAAAACCCATGCGGGGCATTGTCCATCCAACATTAGCGCAGGTCCGACAACGGCGATGAGGAGCCAGCCCTATTAATAATTCTCCATCATCGCCAAGAAGTGCCGGGCAGGCTCTCCGCTCCGTCCATGAGGAGAATGAAGCACCTTACTAGCAATACTATCTAACCCCTTGCGCACTCGAGGTCGGGGGATAGATAGTCTTTCTTTTCTTTTTCCTCTTTCTTCTTTGTAACTTTTCGGGCATAACCACCAAAAGTTCTGCAGGGCTTAAAAGTGAAAGGGGGAAAAGATAAAAACGCCCTCTTGAGTACTGACGACGCCCAAACTCTTCTTCGACCGCCGTCCGAGATTCAGTCGGTCTGAATCTAGACATGAAGGACTTAACCCGAACTAGGAAAAAGGAATGCTGCCCCTAAAAATTAAAAGGAACAAGTGTAAAATAACAAACAAAACAGAGGGGTTTAGGACGCCCTCGAATCCCCCGTTCCATGCCAGCGCCCAGATGAGGACAATTAGCCCATGATGAATGGTCTTAAAAAGACGAATAAAAAAAAGCCGCCATCTATCTTTTTCAAATCCTTGCCAAATCCATACTAGCAAGTATATATATGCAAATGTGAGACAAGGAGATTAGGAGAAAAGAAAAAAGGAAAAGAAAAAGAGAAACTGTAATAAACCAAAAAATGTAGTCAAGAGTGCCGCCTGCCATGTATCATGATTCATTCCAATTGAGGAGCTCCCCAACCTCTAACACCCCCATTATCTCCCCCTTCTCCAGAACCGCCAGGATCGTCCTCGAGTTGCACACGTCCTCTCCGTCATCCGAAGCCTGCTTCATGTTGCTAACGACAAAGTCCACAGCCCGTCGTAGATTTGTACTCCCACATATGGACAGCATGTCATCGCGGGCCACAAACAGCCCAGCGACATGCTCAAGTCGCGCAACTAGCTCCTCGTTCCCGAGGTCCTTTATCCTGCTCGGCGAGGCCACGCGACCATCTTTGAGTCTGACCCAGCCGCACTTGGACGCGTATCCCGCCTTGAGGACGTCGGCGCCTGTCGATGGCTGGCGCGCTTCGAAGAGGGGTATGTCGTGTAGTGGTAATGCAATATCTCGCGTGGTCTCGGGTCGTCTATACGCCGCTCCAATGGCTCCGCCAGGGTGATGCTTCGCAAAGACACGGGTGACGTTGCTGTGAATCTCCTTGGCCGCCGTTATCGCAACTGCGTCTCCAACAGCGAGCGCAACAGTAGTCGACGTCGTCGGAGCCGGCACTCCAAACGACGTAGTTTCCGACTCGTGCACTGGTGCCGGCAGGAGGATCGTATCAGGTCGTAGACGTATGAAATCGCATCCCTCCGGCCGGGTATGCGAAGTGAGGAGTATGACCGGTAAAGACGCGTCGATATGTGGTAAAAGACCTAGGAGCTCCTGCGTCCTTCCGGAATATGTAATGAACATGATGGTATCATGGCGGCCGATAACGCCAAGGTCACCGTGCAGAGCCTCGGTCGGGTGAAGAAAAATGGTAGGGATCGCTAGACTGTTGAACGTTGCCACAAGCTTCTTGGCGATAAGGCCCGACTTGCCCACGCCGATGATTATCAACTTCCCCTTCTCGGCATTATGCCTCGTTATGACCTCAATTGTCCTGCAAAACCCGTCCCGCGCAACAGGATCGCTCTCATAGAGACGTGTGATATATCTCAGCGCCGTAGCCTCAGTATTAAGGACGTGAAGGGCGCCGTGCAGCCTCTTCTCCGAGGAGGCATGGTGTTCTGCCACGCCATTCGTTGCGTGCCGACTCAAGCGCCGGCCTACCTGCTCCAAATCGAGCTCCTCGAACTGATCGCAAAGATACACCGCCGTGGACGGGTGTACCGAAGGGGACGGAGGCGACGGAGGAGGTACGGCAGCGAATTGGTCCACGCCGGGAACAAAGACAGCACTATTCTGAACAGGCCGGTGCTCGAGTTGGCGGTTTGCCATGACAGGATGGCCGATCCGGGTGGTTGTCATGTGGAAAGTAGGTAAACTCGGAACAGCCCGAGTTTACTAGTCGAGTTCCGGGCTGAAACAAGGGAAGTGAAGTTCCAAAACTTTTGCTTCCTTTTTCTTTTTCGACTGCGTGCCGGTGAAGAATCGATTCAAGGAATCTCCGGGTGGCAAAGAGGTATATACGAATCGCGATGGTCCACCAGCCGTCCAAAGGGGAAAGAGATTCGCCTTCTCTCCGAAAATACCCGCTGCGACACAGAGCCCAGCACTCAAGTCGCCTTCGGGGTTGGTCGCTTGCCCTCGACGTAAAGGCACAGAAACGAGGCCTCTTGGGTATATGTGTTAGAGAGATCCGAGCATGGTGGGCGCGTCGCAAAGATGGGAGGGGAAGGAAGAAAATTAAAAAGGAAAAAAAAAAGTTCGTAGGCAGAAAAGTAGCGGCGCGGTGGGGTGGGGGGATTGTATGAGAGGAGCGGCGACACGGAGAACAGCACTAGAAACAGTAGTCACTAGGAGAACACCTCTGGGACGGACATTCTCTATATCGAGGAATTATGGGACTGGGTAGCAAAGAGATCTCTAGGTGGAGAGGGTGGAGAGGATGGATATGCAAAAGCGAGAGGATAGCAGGGAATAAAGACGGAGGGGTTAGCCAGAAAAGGGTCCAGGTGTGTTTGCACCATTCTCTTCGCAGCTGGCGACGCCGCTAAAAGTACTAAAACGAAGTCTGGTCGGTCTCCAGTTCCCGCTCTGCGCTCCACTTGGACGCGACAAGGAGTGCAGGATATTTATTGTATGAAGTAGTAGTGTAGAGTAGGGTGATGGTGAAGTGCAATATTGTAAGGGCAAGCCCGGAATTAGCGACGAGACTAAGAGGTGGTGGGATGGGATGGGAAGGGAAGCGCGGCAAGGTACCACGGAGGCTAGAAACGGGCATAGAAACCTGTTTCCGTGCCTGCGTTTTGTGTGTTTCTGTCTGGTCTCTGTGTCCAGTCCACGGGTCGGCGAGTACCTGTGACGGCCCCGAATTCAGATTAATAACAGGTACTTGCGCGATTTGAGCTTCTCCGAGGCATTGCGAAAGCTCTCCTAAAAGGGCATAAAGGACAGACGCATCCACCGCCAAGCCGATGAACCTAGGTGTGCGGTATCAGAATGATAGGCGATACAGTTTGGGAGGGGTGCCCCTTCGCAGGACCCTGAATTTGTAATGTTCCCTCCGTTCGGGCTGTATCTGATGTCGATAAAGATTGAGCGCTCAAAGCCTATAAAATTGAGGCGTTTTTTCTCTTGTGGCTATGGCGTCGATCTGATGGATCAGTGATGCGTCAACGTCCATGGACCCGACTTTCCAGAATGACGTCCCCTGTCTTTTTGATTTCCCTGGCCGTGAGATTCAGGCCTAGATGTACCTGCCGTGTCCGTTCATGTACGAAATCCCGCAGAGGAATGCGGCAAGTGACATGTCGAGTCTGTGACGTGATTGCTTGGCTGGCCAGCCAGCCTGCCGCAAGTCCACGTCCATTTTGGCGTCGAAGCACGGAGCTGTTTTTAAATGGTTAGCGGTCAAGCTTGCGCCATCGCCTTGATCAAGGATACGACACTATCGACACGCAAGGGAGCAGAGAAGGAGGGCGGAGCTTTGCGGAGATTCGGCTGGCTCGGGCTAAAAATTGTGAGCCGAAGCGCGGAAAGATCTGATGGAAGCTTTTGCCTTTATCTGATGAACTCCGGGGGCCATCAATCTACCCGTTTCGGACTTCGGGTCAACGGTGCTCCTTTTCGTTGCTCAGAAATGTTCTCAGCGATGCATCACCCAGCAAACGCGAGACTCTAAGTTGTCACATTGTTGTCCCCTGGCTATCTCCTTCGCCCTGAAATTCCCTCGGACCTGAGGATACAACGCAATTTCCTCCGTTGTATTTCACATGTTTAGAATAGATAACACGAGCAGGGTACATTCTACTTTCTAATAATCCAGCAGGGTCGTTATTGCTAAGTATGTACAATTGTAGCGTAAAATAGTAGAAAGTGCAGTCTAAAAAGGAAGTGAACACCAACCAACGATGCTGCACTGCACGCACTTGATGTGAAGCAGAAGGTGGGGGCGGGGTAGAGATTGCAGATTATATTACTTCGTAGTGTACCTGTGTATTAGTACTTGTACCTTGGCATAGCCTCATCTTCTTGTGAACTCGACATGAGTCTGCGTCACAACTCTTCGCTCCCTACTTCGTACCCTCCAACAAAAATGCCGAAAACCTAAAGCACCGAAACTCACCCTTGAAGCATTCCAAACCGAACATCACGAAATCTCGCCGAGTTAGTGTTTTGAGAGGGAACCAACTCGACAAGAGCACACGCACATTCTACATTATTAATCACATTTCCAACTCCAATTGTCCTGCCGTCTCTCCCCACCTCCATCTCCGAGCCCATGGGTACGGAATATTTTGATCCCGATCTAATTCCGGCCCACCAACAAGGGTCTCGAGCACACCATCATGGCCATGAACAATTCCTTTGTCTTGCGACTGACTACCAGGTTGGGGTCAGCCGCCACATGCATTCCTTTATAACTACACTATCAGCCCCATATTGGGGAGCTTGAGTATTAATTCAAAGTTGACAACTGCCGGACTGGCATTACTATGTTTGATTCCCTGCTAAGGTGCTCGCTGCTGCAACGAGTTCCGGTGCTAGTAGGATTTGTTAGTTGACATGTGAAGAGTGTACTAAGCTGCTGCCAAATGCACAGCGGATAGCAAGTAACTTCCTAAGACAAGCCAAGAGAGTCTAGAAAGCTTCAATGCTGTAATTGATTATGGACATGGGTGAAATAACGAGTGTCTAAAGTCCTCAGCCAGCTTGACCTGTAGAATAACAGCTCGAGGTTCGAGGCTTCCACATTCCGAGACCATCAGTGTCACAAGACAGATCCTCTATGTATTTCTTATTGGGCCGGAGATCGAGAAGGTGCTAGGGACAAGCAGCGAAACCGAAACAGAAACAGATATGGTGCCTGCTCCATGGTCACGATTCACAACTGCCATTGGAGCAACGGACTACGTCATGGGGCAACTGCACCCAACCGCTGCACCTTTAACGTCAAAGCCCGCCCGAGCCATAAACCTCTCACAAAGCAGACTCCAGAGCTTCATCTAACCTCATCCATAACAAAACACAGCGTTTTTGTGTTCCCATGGGTTAGTAAAAATGAAGCCTCAGGAGGACTGTGAGAATCAGTCCGCTCGAGGCTCGTCGAGCCGTCAGGCACCGTCGACAGGCCCACGCATACTAAAGCCTCTACTATTCCTGACCGCGCTTCTCTCCTCCCTGGTCGTTGTTTATATCTCAACTAGCATCTTGCGAGTTCCGGAGAAGCCTGTCCTCCCAGGAATATTCGGCGATTCGAAGGTCCGGCTCCCCGTTGTCCTCGATGACGATCAATATCTCATCGGCGCCGGCAAAGCCGACATCACCGGGCCGGTCGTCGAGATAAACTTGATGGGATATGCCGATGCCAACCAAGTCGGCACCGGTCTACGCCAGAGACTATACTCCCGTGCATTCATTGTCGGAAGTACCAGCCGTCCGGAAGACCGCTTCGTCTATCTCGTTCTCGATACGCAATCCGGAGATACCGCAGTGCGCTATGGCATCCTCTCCGGACTGTCCGCCCTGGGACCCGAATATGCTGTGTACGGACAACATAACCTTGCCGTAACAGCGACGCACTCTCACTCGGGTCCGGGTGCGTGGCTCAACTATCTGCTACCACAGATCACGAGCAAAGGTTTCGATAAGCAGAGTTTCAAGGCCATAGTTGACGGTGCCCTTCTGTCCATCAAGAGAGCTCATGAAAGTCTAGTACCTGGCCGCTTGAGTGTCGGGCTTACGAAGGTTTACGGTGCGAGCATAAATCGCAGTCTCTTTGCCTATTTTGCGAACCCAGCTGCAGAACGGAACAGGTACAACATTAGCGCGATAGACGACGGGACCGTCGAAAAGGACATGACGATGCTCAAGTTCCAACGGTCCTCGGACGACAAGACTATCGCCGTCCTTACTTGGTTCCCCACCCATGGGACTTCGATGCTTGGGAACAATACTCTAGTCACCGGCGACAACAAAGGGGTTGCTGCCGATCTGCTGGAAAAGGACATGCGCCTTCTCGACGGCGTCAGCGATGACTTCGTCGCCGGATTTTCGCAGGCCAGTGTAGGAGATGTTAGCCCGAATGTTCTCGGCGCCTGGTGCGAGGATGATACCGGTGGTGTATGTAACTTCGAAAGAAGTACTTGTTCTGACGGTAGGAGCCAAAAGTGTCACGGTCGAGGTCCTTATTTCAGAGCGAAGGATAACGGCGCCTCATCGTGCTACGAGATTGGAAAGAGGCAGTTCGAGGCAGCGAGAGATCTCTGCGATACTATGGAATCAAAAGAGGTGCCAATTCTGGGTGGCGTCGTCAAGTCATTCCACGTCTTCCACAACATGTCGTTCTTCGACTTCGTCCTCCCCAACGGCACCCGAGCCCAGGCTTGCCCGGCCTCACTCGGATACTCCTTCGCAGCTGGGACATCCGACGGTCCAGGTGCCTTTGATTTCACACAACACCATTCCAACGAGACCAACATGCCTATGTGGCGAGTGATATCACATCTTCTGAGGGATCCCACCGATGAACAGGAGAGGTGCCAAGGCGATAAGCCGATTCTCCTCGACGTGGGCGAGATGCATGAGCCTTATGACTGGACGCCTAACATTGTCGATATCCAGGCTTTCCGGGTCGGACAGTTCTTCATCATCGTGAGTCCTGGTGAGGCGACTACAATGAGTGGGCGTCGCTGGAAGGACGCGGTGAGGAATGGGGCGAAGGAACTGTTTTTCTCGGATTTTGATCGATCAACAGAACCGATTGTGGTTTTGGGCGGCCCGGCAAATAGTTATGCCCATTACATTGCGACAGAAGAGGAATACAGGTGTGTCTCTAGTTCTGGCGGAAGATTACAATGGTGAGGAAACAAAAGACTAACATTGCTCAAACAGTATCCAACGATACGAAGGCGCCTCAACGCTCTACGGCCCCCATACACTCGCCGCCTACATCAACCGCACGCTCACTTTCCTCCCCTATCTCTCCGCGTCTTCCGCCGCCGGCGACTCCAATAACCTCCCCCAACCGTTCCCGCCCGACAACACCAACGTCTCCCTCAACTTCATCAGCCCTGTCGTATTCGACAGCGCCCCCATTTTCAAAAAGTTCGGAGACGTACTCACCGACGTAGCAGAGGAGTACCCCCTTGGCGCCGTCGTGAATGCGACCTTCGTTGCCGCGAACCCCCGCAACAACCTCCGTCTCGAAGACAACTTTGCCATCGTGCAGAAGAAGGTCTCCGACGACGACTGGGAGGTCGTCCGCGATGATTCGGACTGGTATCTCGTCTTTCATTGGAGGAGGACGAGCGAGTTGTTGGGGTTTAGCGAGGTGGATCTCGTTTGGGAGACGAAGGAGGATGAAGGCGCCAAAGAGGGCACGTATCGGTTTAGGTATTTTGGGGATTATAAGAGTCTTTGGGGGGATATTACTGGGTTTGAGGGTGTTAGTGGGGAGTTTAGGTTGGTGAGCCCCGTGAAGTGAGCGAGGTGTTAAGCGGGCTTTTATGGGTTAAGGGGCGTATGGGATCTGCATCATAGAAAAGGGAATGGGAAGGGCAAGATTGGCATTCATGGTATACGGAAGATAGGTCATGGCGTTAGGATTGAAATATGAGCCCGTTTCTCCATCTACCTCTCCTCGTGCACTAACTACGTTGTCCAAGAGGTTTTGGTTTACTCTCTATATGGGAACATGCCTCTTCGCAATTGGCCCTCGCCTTGAGTCTAAGTAGAGAAAAGAAGTCCTCTATGCTTCTTGTTCCGCCAGACAGCCCGAGTCTCTTTTCCCGCCTTCAGCAATCCTGCTTACTCGGCAACCACGTTCAAAGGCGGGGGAGGCGCTTCATGCGTCAGTCTGTCCCGTACGAAGTCTGCCATCCTAAGTCACCACGAGCAAATGACCAGTGTGACAAAAGAAAAAAAACGAAGATTTGACAATTGTACGCGGAGATAATACGACGTTTCTCAAGTTGAAAACGGGAGAACAAATGTGCAGATAAAAAAGGAATGACCAATCCGAGACGCCCAGGTTCTGCCTCTCCGTCTCTCACCTCAGCCTCACACGCACCTGGTTACCCACACATAACCAGGATACGCTTCCTCACATCTCTCAGCTTCCCCCTACCCCTCCTAAAAACCCCACTGCATCCCTTCCCTCCCCCTAGATTCCAATCCAGATCAACATAACAACAACATCCATCCCCTTGCCCTCACCCCCATCATACTTAAAGCTCCACATCCCATCCCTCTTCTCATCCCAATAAGCACCGGTAGCGCTATGCATACCCCGCCTGCCGACGTGGGGCTTGCCGTCGGTGCTCTTGGGCTCCTCGGCGCTCGTCGTCACGTGGGGCTCCTCATCCTTGACGGCGGTGCCCTTGGCCTTGTTGAGCTGCGAGGTGGGCACGAGGTGTTGCACGATGGTGGAGTTGCAGGCGAATTTGTAGGCGGGCGGGGTGCCGGTGGTGGTGGATTCGGCGATGACGGCTTTGAGGATGGAGTTCTGTTTTTCGGGGGGGGGGGGGGGGGGG
>NJFT01000325.1:0-34167 GCA_002221725.1 Scedosporium boydii | reverse complement strand
AAAAGAACTTTTATATATATATATATATATATATATATATATGCCAACTAAGAATGGAAACATAGGTATCCTCTCCGTCTCGTCTCCGGGTGTCGGAATCGCCGGCACTGGGGAAAAGGCCCGGACGCTCGCCCGTACCCTCAACCAACAGCTTGGAAAGTACGCCCAAAGCGACCGATACCGTGGAAGAATCGGCTTCTTCGGCGTCTTGCCTGATTTCGAGGACGTCAACGGCACTCTTGCCGAGATTCAGTATCTATACGAAGAGCAGCAACTCTGTGTCGGGGTAACAATCTTCACCAGCTATGGCGGCAAGCTTCTCGGACATCCTCAGTTCGCACCCATATGGGCCATGCTGAACAAGCACGAGGCGCTCGTATTCCTTCACCCTTCCGTGCTCGACGTGGCTCCTCACTTCATCGGCCCTGGGATCCCGCAACCCATCGTCGACTACCCCCTCGCGACGACACGTGCCGCAGTAGACTTGGTAATGACGGGCACGATTCGCGCCAACCCCAACATCGACATTATCCTTTCTCACGCTGGGGGTACACTTCCGTTCATCGGCGGCCGTGCCATCAACGCCCTTGGAATCCCCGACATCTCAGGCCTCGCCAACGTCAACATCTTGCAAGCGAAGAAAGACTTTGCGCGTTTTTACTACGACATTGCTCTAAGCACGACCGCTGCTCAGCTGGATGGGCTGTTGGATTTTGCGAACGCCGACCACATCTTATTCGGATCTGATTTCCCTTATGTTCCCCAGTTTGGAATCGATGCTGTTGTCGCTTCGTACGCGAAATATGTTGCTACAAATGCACGAGGTTCCCAAATTGCTCCTGAGGTGCTGCGGCGGAATGGCTTGAGGCTGCTGAACAAGCACTCGCAGGGACAACTCTACGCATGACGCTCCGTCTAACAATAGAGATTGTTGTATTAACATTGCCTCGGCTGGGGTGTGCGTGTATGCGCATGTAATTATACGCATAGTTTAAGCCTAGTCGATCTAATAGAAATCAGGAGGCATGAAATCCAACGTTTGATCCCACGCAAGAAAGGACCCCGGGAATCCCAACTGTCCAGCGTCGTGTATATCGACGCTAACAGCAAATGCCGAGTCAATATCCTCACACGCAACTACGCGGTCCTCCCCTAAGACGACGCCTGGCCCGTCACTGTTCACCCCTTGCTCGGGCTGCTCAACCGGACCACGATTCCGAGCTATGTGATTATGAAAATGATTTAGCATCCAGTGAGTCGCCATCCAGCAGGGAAAGGGAAAAATACCAGTTTGTGTAGCCAGAACAATGTTATTGACCTTGATCAAGAGGTCTATGGACTTGAGACTCAAAGGACTGAATGCCGCTAGATTCCGGAGTATAGCTTGACACTGCTCCCATGCAGTTTCTACGTCGGTCTGAGCCAAGGAATCCCATGAAGGATAGCATAAACGCGCCACTATGAGGACGAGACCAGCAGTGCATGCGTCTGTGTATCTTAAGATTAGATTTAAAAAAAAACGTAGGGCAACGGGAAGTGGATCAAGGTGCTTCTTACATAGGCCATTCCACCACCACATATCAGCAGTTTCCGTCTGATGAGTAGTGAATATTAAAGCGGACAGTTTAATAGCAGCTTCAACACAGACTTTCCCGCATTCGAGTTCGAATGAAGACGTCAGCTTGTCGGTGAAAGGATTGATGCGAGTTGAGTCCACGGCCTCGAAACCACCCATCTTTGTTACCAAACGGCTGAGGATGGGTCGGTGGAGCATCAAACGCAAATATAAGAACCTGTTTTTAGGTTGTTAACACAACAACATTACTCCTCCTTCGTACGATCCATTCTTTTGAGGTGCAATACTGACCTAGCATGGAGCGCATTCCGCTGTGTCTGAAGAATAGTGTAATCACTAGCCTGTACTTCTTGGTCGTTCAGAGAGCTCCACGATAGTGGGGGCCGGACGGAACGTTCAAATCCATCCAGCTGCGCGTGAAGCTCCACCGTATCGTCCAAGCTGCAGTGGGCAGCTATGTCTAACACGGGTGTCGCCGTAGGCTCTCCGGTTGGATTCCGATGAAGCCAGGGCTGGTAAATCTTAGAGAGGATCCCTTCCAAGATCTTGCTGAGGCGAACGCTCTCTTCGTGAAACTGAAGCTTCTGATGCCCCGGTTCCGGATTCGGTAGAGATGAAATATCGTTGACAATCCCCGTTGGCGGGAAGGTAGGCATGTTTAGAGCCATATACGGGCGGCCAAACGTCATACTGACGAGCCTGTTTGTTTGCCAGAAGAGAAAAATTAGAACATGGTCTCGAGTAAAAGATAGAGGGAGAAGGAAACACCATAAGAGTCACTTACATTTCCATAACTATACAACCATACCAAGTTTGCCGGCGGACCCGTTTCTCCTGTGGCTCGCACTGATGGTAGCTCGCCTCGATGTGAAGTCCGAGCCCCTGAGCCACGCGACAAGCAACACCAACGGAATTCCAGCATCTATGAGGAAACGGCATTCCCTGAAATACAAGAGCCACGAGGAGGAGGGCCTGCACGACGCCGATATTGTTCGTGTCCAAAAGGTCTATTCCGATGTGGGCTTTAGAGCGGTTTAGAAATGCCTCAACTGCCGCTGGCTTCTCCGCTGCGGTGAGGTCCGAATAGGTACATCCTAGAGCGAAAATGGCGTTAAGGGAGCATTGAAAAACACCTGTGCTGATGTCGCCGTCTGGATGACTGCCTACCCCGAGGTTCGGCTCGATGCCAGCACCGCCGTTGTTCGTTGGGCTTCCCGGCTGCCATAGGCGCTGGTATTCTGTCTCGAAGGCCTCGCGGTCAAAGAACGGATATAAGTAGTAAACACGCTCGAAATACTTCTGTACAAAGTGGTCTGCTACTGGCCTCGGTGGAAGGTGGAATTTTTCCGGGTTCGAATACACCGCTAAGATGTCCCTCGTCTGGCGAGCCCGGACTTCTTCCCGCCGAGCTCCGTTTCTGTTTGACGGGGATGTCGAGCTTATAGGTCCACATGCCTCTTTGAGGAAGGATACAGCAGACGACCTGCCGTAAAATTCCCGAAGCCCCTTAGATGAAGTGGTGAGAACCTCCTCCGAGACCATGGTGCCCATTGCAGTGACCCCACTGGAGGCCTCGCGGGTATCTTGAGAAGCGGCTGACGGCGTGTTACTTTGGCCACTCTGACCGATATCCGAGACCAAGGTGGCTGAAGGACTGGTAATGGATGTTTGGCCTGGAAGACATCCTTCAGAAGTGCTATCTTGGCGTTGTGGCGGCAAAACCTCCGACGCACCCCTCTGTTTGGAGGCGCACGCATGTTCGAGTTGCCGTATGCGCTCATGCAGAGATCGTGTGTAGCTATGCAGGACAAGTTAGTGAGCGGGATAAATGAGGTAATTAGATGAAATGTGAATAACTGAAGGGATTTTTACTCTTCACCGCATGCTGTTCGCGCATTGTCCGCCTTATAGATACACTGCTCTAGACCAAGGGACCGACGTTGGCATCCGGAGCAGATTGGTTTTCCCCCATCGCACCGAGACTTGCGATGTCTGCAAGGCTCACAGGCCAGAGTTACCTTGCGACGTCGCGAGCGCTCGGAGCTCATCGCAGATGATGCAAAACAAGGAACGAGGCCGCGGGCGGAGAGAATTTGGTTAAAATCCAGTCATGGAGACCGAGTCTGTGGATAGAGTAGAGTGCATGAGATGGGTCCCACTGCCAGGATATGAGCCGGTGACTGAGAAGAAGAGAGAATTAAAGTACCCAAGCAGGAGGATTTCTTCTCGCCGCTGCCCGGGCCCATGCACTCAACCCAGCTGCAGCGTAGTATCCATGTACCCCGGACAACTACAGACTTGGCTTTGTGTGGGGAAGGGTACTAACTGGACCGGAGCCGGAGCCGGAGTTTACAGAGTCTGGGGAAGCCGCTCGTCAAGTTGGAAAATATTCCCGAGATTTTGGGCATACTTGCAACCTCGAAATTATGCAATTTCGGCATTTCCATCTTCTAGTAGTAACTAAAACTGACTGGGGATTATGCGTAGTATTCTCGGTGTCGCTACGGAGACCTAATAATCTTGCCGCCTTGTTTGGATGGCGGTGCCGAGCTACAGCAATATACCTCGCCCCTGCCCATGAGCCAATAGATCCTTCACCCATGCCTTCATACCCTCAATAGACTCGCCATTCCGTTCCTCTTGTCCCTCAAGAAGGATAAAGTCATGTGCTTGGCTCTCAAAAAGGTCGAACCTCACGTCCAGATGCGGGTTCAAATGTTTCACCTGGTGGACAAAGCTCACGGCCTGGTCTCGGAGGACTTCGTGGCTCCCTGCTGTGACATAGAGCTGGTTCACAACACCGGCCAAGCTACCTAAGGGCGATGGAGATCCATCCATATCTAACGGAAATGCGAGCTTCGCTGATATTCGGCGCTCCTCATCTGTAACTTCATACCCCAACAGCTCTTTTGTAGACTTGTCAACGATCGAATTCGAGAGCATATCAATCTGGCGGTTCTCGGAGAACGAACTGCTAGTGGTATACCGGCTGAGCCACGGAGAGACGAGGAAAGCCCCAGCCAGCGCCTGAGAAAGGCCAATCTCCCTAGCCGCGGAATATGGCCGAGCTAGGTGACATAGCAACTGCGCTGTTAGGTTCCCTCCCGCGGAATCTCCTCCAATAATGATATCTTGTTCTCGGAACCCAGACGACAGAAGACGCGAGAGGCCACTCACGGCTTGCCGAAGCTGGACTGGAAATCTGGCACTGGGGCAAAGCGTGTACTCGAGCACTGCAACGGCGACTTCGGTGCCCACTTCTAGCCCGGCCTCAACGTAGGCTCTCCAGCACCATTCGAGATGCCCTGGCAGCATGGGCGAGACGTAGCCTCCTCCATGAAAGAACAGGACGACCTTTTTCGCGGCCTTACGGTTCCCAACCCAGAGGAGCGAAGAATCGCCGTCCGTCAACGGGTCAACATGGTATTGGAGTCTTGCAACGACCTCATAGTTCTGGTGATTTTGCGCCTGCGAGAGTTTCTGCTGTATCCAGGTTTCGTAAACGACTCGAGTCGGAGGGGTCAAGTATTGAATCTGCCGAGGTGAAAGGGTTCCCAGGATGACTCTAATCCACGCGCATATGAGATACTCTCGTGTCGGAAGACCTCGTATCCGCGAGACCAAGAATGCACGTAACACCGTCGCGGCGACCTGCCAGGGCGCTAGATACGAGTGAGTTAGCACTGGGGATCTCTGGGGCACCACATCCGAAGATGAGGACGTACTAAGGCAAGTAAGGCGAAGTATGAGTCGGATCTTGTCACTAATCGTGAATGCGATGGCCATTGTAGAAGATGCAAGCCAATGTAGAAGGGGAGGTGGATCTACTTTTTCGATAGGGCACTAAAGAGTACGTTTTAACTTTCAATGCATGTCCGCCGGTGCGATAAATACGCGTTGAGCCTCGGAGCTCTACATCTTGATCCTCCAGTGTTAAAACTACATTTTTCACAATATGCGGGCGGAACAGTCCCGATTGCCAGGGTTCCTTTCCAACTATTCCCGCCAACGTAATATCTGAGTCTTCCTATACTTCGTACGATTGGAGTAAGCTACCGGAGAAATATCAAAGCTAGCACTCCCCTTGGAGTTGAACCGAGGTTCTTTCGTCTCCATCCCTCGCTTCGGAGTCGGAGGAATGTTGGGATGTCGGACCCCGCCCCCCTCCGGTCGGCCGGTCGAACCTTTTGCAGGGGAGCCGCGATCGGCCGTCTGGAGAAAGCGGTCATCACGACAGTTCGTAAGCTTTGTTTTACTGGCTGCATCCGTACGAATGTGTCCATGGGGAGCTGGGTCCGTTTGGGCTGAAAATGGTGGGACATCCGAGCAGACTGGGGACGGTAAAGTAACCCTGCCTTTGGATCATACTGAACAACTCAGGAGAGTCAGTATATCGGACCTGGACTCGAAAGCGCGAATGAAGTCGGTTGGAAGTCTGATTGGGGAGGGGTGTTTATTTTGAAGAGCCTAGAAAGCAGGCTCGTTTCTCCATCCTCTGCTAGTAAAATACAAGAACTCCATTGATGCCTATTCTATACTGATGATGATGATATCCCGGCCCATTCTATAATCTTGTTTCCCAGGTCTTAACTCCGTTCCGTTTTCGTGTTCACATTTCCTGCGTCCTCGTGTCTTCAGGCTCAAGCCGTCGCGGAGACAACAGCAGCCCCCTCGAGTCCTGGCTCAAGATGCTGCGCCATAGCCTGATCACTCTGCTCAACCCTCTCCTTATTCATATCACCACTCTCCTTAGCATGCAATGAGTCGCTCTCAGAGTCACTACCAGTGAACAAGGCCACAGTATCAATCCTCACCCAGTGCCCGACATGGACCTCTCCCGACTTATCCAGGATGGCCTTATCATCATTCGAATCACCACATCCATCCCCCTTCCTCACCTCCTCAAAGACTTCATCGCCATCAACAACCCCATCCACCAAATCCGCCGCACAAGTCCTCGCAATAGGAATACCGTTCTCTCGGAGCACCTGCAGCTGCGCCCTCAAGTTCAACCGAATCGCCCTCTCGGGCTCCACGGCGCTAAACATCTTCTTGGTCAACCAGGGGAAGAGGATGCCAAAGTCCGACTGGCTCAGATGCGCCGATTCGCGGACGTAGAACAAATTCGGCTCGGGGAAGTCGGGGAGGGACGGATCCGAGCGCTTGTAGAGAGAGGGGGTGGGAATTTCGTGGGCGGGTGAGGGGGAGAGCACACGCGCTGTTACGCGGAGGTGCTCGTGCCATTTGTAGAACTGATCTGAGAGGACAGAGAGGATGGCCTTGCCCCCTGAAGCGTTGGGTGTGTCGGCGTACGCGGGGAGAGGCAGGTCGAATAGTGGCGCGAAGCCGGGGTCGATGAGCGGCGTGACCCACGTGTCCAGGAGGATCGTAACCGTCCTCTCAGTAATCTGTCTCCGAATCTCGGAACCCTCGGCGGGTGTGAACAATGGCGCCTTCTTCATGGTGGTCAGTGCAGGGTGATCCGCGTAATACGTCGACTTCAGGAGCTGCACCGTCGTGGCGCTCCCGAAACTATGCCCCGCAAAAACAATGCTTCCAGGTTCGTGCACATGCATCATCCCTACAAACGGCTCCAGACTCGGCGTCGACAAGTTCAAGTTCGTCAGCCCCCGCTCGCCCCTATCAATAGCTAGCACAGCCTCGTGCACCAACCCCATCTCCCACGTCCGAATACGCAGCTGCTCCTCCCTCGCAGCATACATCTCCGGCGAAACGGTATGCGAGATGCGTCTATACGGCACGACGACGTTCCTAGCGCCGACGCTACTGCCGCGCAAGAAGAAGCCTCGCTCGCCGCCCTTGCGTTTCTTCTCTTGGAGCTGGCGGTGTTTCTCGGGGTTGCGGATGAAGGAGGTCACGGCGCTGCCGTCGCGGTGCTCGGGGCAGATGACGACGGCGCCGTGGGAGGCGAGGGAGCCGGCAACGTGGGAGTAGGCGTTGCGAGAGCCGCCGAGGCCGTGGGAGAAGAGGATTGTGGGCCATCGGCCGTTAGGGGTATTTGCGGGGTGGATGTCGGCGTTTTTGTGGACGGGGATGGAGGTATAGTGGAGGTGTCGGGGGAAGTATCTAGAGAGAGAGATTCCGTTGGTTAGTTTGTCTCCTGTGGCCCACGACCAATTGAAAAGGGGAGGGAGAAATGGAGGAACTCACGAGAGGACTTCAGCCAGAAGGGGACCAGCGCCGACGAACTTGGTGTAGCTGGAAATATGCTGCCTCTGCGGCATGGGCAGCCACGTCACCCTGTCGCCGCCATTGAGGCCCTTGGAGTCCAGCGACGCCGGGTAGAAAATGCGGAACTGTACCGTCAGGATGTGCTCTGCGTTGTCGGGGCGAGGGCTGGGAGATGGGAGCTCGGAGACGGGGATCTCGACGTCCACGGTGCCGACCTTGTAGGGGCCGGTGTATTGGGGAAAGGTGGGAACGGGGTTCAGCGAGGACAGCATCGTGGCCGATGATCGATGGATCGATGGATTTCTCATCAAAGGCAATGGTTCCAAGGGTTGTCGTGCCCAGGGAGAAGAGATTCGGGTCGTTGTTGATGTTGATGTGATGACGTCGTCGAGGCTCGTCGCGATCTTCACGAAATTAAATTATGGGGAAAGAAAGGAAAGAAAAATGTTGGGGTCGAGACTGCCTGAGACGAAAGTGCCAAAAAGCCTTGGGAGTCCAACCATCCGCCCAATCCAAAATCTACTACAATTGTACCCAATTGATCCTTACAATAATTATAGAAAAAGATATTGAGAGTAAAAAAGATGAAGAAATGGTCTCGTGCTCTTTTCTGATGAAAATCAAGAGGAGAGGGAGAGTGGGAGAATGAAAAAGCGCAAGTTCCTGCAGCCCTACACCCTCCCACAGAACTTTGCGTGGCCTTGACCTAATATAGGATCTGGTCACACGAGTCACACGAGTCGCACGAGAGGGAGCCCCCCTTTCACGTTAGGTGGCCTGCTGTGTTTTTCGCTCTTCTCCCTTCGCAGTGCGGTGTTGTGGAGGATCCCGTCATGTAGTGCTCGGGAGCGTCGGATCGGGTTGCGGAGTCCTTTTCTAAAGGGAAACGATGGGATTCACGAATCAGAGACGGCCCCTGGGAGCTAACTTGCCTTGTTTCAACATCCTTTTTTGCCAGATCGCCACGAATCGGTACAGTACTCCGTGCTTGCTGTCTTGGCCAACAACCTGACGAGTCGGAGGTGCAGAAAGGGCAACCAAGCCGAGGCAGGGAGAGAGGGGGACCTTTGAGGCGAAGAAGTCTGTCGTGTTCGTTCCGTCAGCTCCGTCCGTGGCTTGGAGTGTACACTACGAAGGGATGGAGCGGCTGGAAGGGAGTCGACATTGAATTCGTTCTCTCCATTCTGTCCAGAATACGTGGAAGAAGTAAGACTGCGGATAAGGGGGCCTGGGTCCAGACCATCAAAGCCTCCCTTGCTTCGTGGTCGATGAAGTACTACTAAACTAATCTTAAGACTCCCTATTCCTGCCTGGCCCTCAAAGGACAGGTAAACTAATCTGAACTATGGAAAAAGCTGTGTCCATGATCTTACCAGATTTGGTCCCCCTTGCGACGTCATGCTGCTGCGCCAGGGAACCAGGGAACTGTCCAAATAAGCCTCGGTCAGAGAATCGGGAATAGCGTCTCCAGCATCGCCAGAGCTAGATGCGACTGGGAAGCCTGGCTGATGTTTAATTGACGAATTGTTCCGTGGCGCAGATTTCAGGTCCACCTCAGCCCATCGAGAACTTCTTGGAAGCTTCGTCACCCTTTTTTTCTCTTTCTTTTCCGTTTCCTTTCTTCTTCCACTGCGAGATGCGCCCCCTGTTCAATGGTTCTGTTCCAATGTCTCACGAATCTGCCGAAAACAGACGTGCTCATTTTAAGTGATCATCTTAAAATGCGAGATCCCATCTAATCTCATCTCAAGAGCAGAGCCTATACGATTCCAGAAAGCAGCACACGTTGCGAATTGAAATGCCCGAAATGGGAACAGCCAGTTCAAGACAGATTGAAACTCTGCAGCCCTGCTCGATGAATACGACGCTGGGACACACAAATTTAACCCCTGCTATATTTTAATCTACAAGGAAAATTTTACATGTGAAATCTCGAAAAAAGTTGTATTAAAACCTTTGCGGAAATCTTGTATCAAACGGTGTTGGATGGGAATCAACACAAACTCTCATGAAAATCGTAACATGCTATTGATTGCTTGCCTTCCAACTCCAAATACCGAACGTGTATGTGTCGAGTGCCATCAATGATGCGTGACTTTGGGGAATCAAACCAGAGAAGAAGCAAAAGGGGATACTAACCCCCCCCAGGGGAATCATGAAAATAAAAGGGGGGAGAAAAGAAAAGGAAGGGGGAGGAAATAGGAAAAACACCGATGCATGTGTACAAAGTAGCAACAGCCGCATCCCGAAGAATCGGAAGTGGCCCGAAAAGCAAAAAAGAAAAGAAAGAAAAAGAAAATCGAAATGAAACAGCACGATACGTGCAGCAGACCATCAGGAGAACCATCACATCTTTCTCCATCATAAACATCTTCTTTCGCCTTCAGTTTCCATGAGACCACGCAGTACTACACGCAACTGCGTGGTCGCGCTGTCACACCACATCAAGAGATCCGAAAAAAGCTTAGGCAGCGACCTTTCGCTTCGGACGACGGCTCATGAGCTCCGACTCCCTCACAAAGGCCAAACCCAACTTCTTCTTCCAAGCATTCGAAGTCAGCGTCGCTCCCGTATCCCGGAGGTACGGCCTCGAGTAATCCGGTCCTACGACGAGCGAATCAATGTACTCGTCCACGACCGAAACAATGTCCTGGTCGCCGGCCTTGACAAGTCTCCACGAGCGCTGCGGCTTATTGTAATAATCGACGTGCCAGCCGGGAAGCGTATGGTCGGTGACGGCAACGGGCTCGTATTTAATCTTTGCCAAGGGCGGGTCGTCGATGGGGGTGTCCGAGCGACAGACGAGGAGTCGGTTGTTGGGCTCGATGGCGCCAAAGTCTCCGAGCGCCACGAGCTTGAGTTTGGGGAATTTGGTGCTGTTGAAGATCCAGGTGAGGAATTCGTAGCATTGGGGCGTGAGGCGCTCGCGGACGGGTGTCTCCTCCCAGGTAGTGGCGTGATCCTTCTTGCTGTTGACGGAGCTGCTGATCTTGGGGAGACCAGCGGGGTTGTGGCCGAAGGCGTGGCTGTAGAATCGGGGCTTCTTCTCGTAGTATTGGCGGACGTGAAGGACGACGAGTTCGCTCAAAGCCTCGGTGAGGATACAATGCTGGAGGAATAATTTCTATAAGGAAATGAAAATTGGTGGGTTAGTATCGGCGACCGTAGATGTGGGGTGGCCAGGGAACAACAGGACGAAGCAAATGGGCAGACACAAACAAACAATGCACAGAAAGAGACAAAGAAAAGAGGAGGAGAGGCAGAGAAACGGAAACAAGAAGAGAAGGACGAGAGGGAAATAAAAAAAAAATTCTCACATACCATGTACAACGGCGAAGCGGCATAACCCAGAAACTCCAGACGCAAGTGCGAAAGCGGGTTCATAACCGGTGCAGAGTGAAACGCACGCTCAGTAGGTCCGAGTACAGGAACAGGAGGAGGCTCCGACGTATCCTCCCTGCAATACCACCTCCATCCCGGATGGAAAACATACCGTCGCAGGCCGGGAGTGCGACAACATCGAATGCCCATGGGATAACGTCCCTCGGTGCGGCTGAGATCTCCGCTCGAGGCGAGGCCGTAGCCTCCAGCGATCGACGGCTTCGTGACGATGTACTCGGCGAAGTCCTCAAGATTGACCCAGCGGCGCATGAGGGTCGACAGCTCGATGCGTACGTCCTCGGCCATGGGAGCCTGGGGGATAAGATGAAGTTCGAGCGTCTTGAGCGGAGGGGGCGTCGGTTCTTGCTCGAGCTCCCTTTCGAGGGCGCGAAGGAACAGGGAGACGGCGAGGCAATGCTTCAGCTTTAGGGACTCGAGACCCTTGGCGTTGAAGGCCTTGCACATAGCTTCGGCCCGGGGACCACCAAGCACCGTGTTGGTCAGTGAAAGACTCTTGAGGCTGGGGAAGACGACGCCGGTTCTGCTGCCCCCGGCCAGCGAGACGATAAGGCGTCCGAACAAGGAATCGGCGTCGATCTCGTCGTCGGCTTCGTCGCCAAAGTTGACCGTGTAGACGCCCGTGCTTGTCGCGATGAAGTCGAGGTGCAGATGGACGAGTTGGTGGCCGACCTTTTTGAAGGCGGCGGCCAAGACTGAGAGCTGGCCCTGGGTGACGCCGGTCCACGAGAGACGGGTAAGGTTCTCGAAGACGTCGAGTCTGAAGTTGCGCCATAGGCATCTGATGCCGTAGCGGCGGTAGCAGGTGATGAGAGTGAGCTCTTGGATGGTGGGTTGGTCAAAGGCTAGCTCGTGGAAGACGCAGCGCGGAGGGCAGACGCCGAGCAGCCAGCTGGAGAGACAGACTGAGTTAGAGAATAGAACAGAAGAAGTAAGGGAAAATGGTGAGAAAATGGGATGCGTCATGGAGTGCAAGATTCGACGAGAGCGACGACCGGAGAAGCCAACTTACGAGAAGCTCTTCAGCGTCTTCGGCTTCAACATGTCCAGCTGCTGTCCAATAGTCGCAGACGACGGCTTCGCCTTGTAAGAGGCGCCATTGCTCCTCCTACCCTGTGTCGTATCATTGACCTGCGTCAAGCACGAGACGCATCGTCCCTTATTAGTAGTACTAACGGTGAAGTGAGGGTCCGGGGAGGCCACAGTGAGGTGCTTAACGCTCTGCAGCCGCGAACTCAGACCCTTGACGGGCTGGGACTCCTCGTGAATGTGCCATCCATCGGCACTGCAAAGGTATCCGTCCCGCAGAATCAGCTTCGCGGTGACCTGATGGATGGTCTTGCAGGTTTGGCTAAACGCGACCAGGGAGCTCCAGGGGAGCTTTTCAGTCGGCGAGCACCGAAATCGCGTCAGCAAAGTTCCTGGGCGAGGAGCAAAAGAGCGAGGAATCAACTTATATCAACGGGACAAGGGAGCGCCGTGCCGGGAAAGGCAAGGCTGCGAGTGCCTCCATCTCGAACTTACCTCGCTGGCGACATGCTCCAGGATCTCCGGAGGGAGACTGAGCAAATGCATCGTCGGGGCGGGCGTATCGTGTACCAGTAAGGAGAATACTATAATAATCCCCCAGTCAAGGGGGCCCTAAGGAAATACAAACTCGAAAAGGATGAATTCTGACCAGAAATGCAGAAGATGAGAGTGAAGAATAATGGAACTTGAAAAGGAGAGAATAAAAAAAACTGAATCGAGCGCTGGAGCAGGAAATCTATCGAGGTTCTGATTGAGCTGAGTCTTTTCTTGGTGGCCGCCGAGATGCTTCGCGCCTTCCCTGGTGAAGCTTCGATTTCAAATCCCGCCAAGATGCAGGTTGGCAGCTGATGTCAAGTGCTGCCAGGCTTTCTTGTGGGCATCCTCGCGCTTTCTTTGCTCGACACTTATTGACTCGATTGACTCTTTATTGAACTCGATTGATGCTTGATTCTACAATTGTGTTGGTTATTGACCCTCGCCGCTCGATTGACGCCGCTGGTGTGTGGCAGGAGTGATCTTTGACGAGGAAAGAATGCGCAGAATGCAGAGCCGCGAAGGTCAAGGCGGACACAGAGATAAATGCAAGAGAGAATGCAATGCGGTCATGATCATTACTCAATTCGAGTCCGATGTTGCCTTTCCTATTTCTAACATTGTCTCCATCCCCAATTCTGTCAGGAAAATTCCACCCAGTCAATGTCCAACTCCAGAATTATCGTCGTACATCGAATGGGTCAACGCCCAAGCTGTTCCCTTGTATAGTTTAGCACCGTGGAGTAATTAACACTCTCCCTCATACTTCCAAGTCCCTCTGTAGACGGCATCCTCTTCAAAGCGCAGTAAATGCCCTCTCGTCCTCATCAATGATCCGCCCCATAATCAAGCTCTGTATAACAAGCTCGTTACTAAGACACCGCACCCTCCCCGGCGCTGGACCATCCTGTTCCGCCGCTACCTTGCTCCCACCACCACCCGACCTCTTCCTCTTCTTCTTCGAAGCCGTCTTCTCTTCAGGCACCTTGGCGCTAAAAAGCTGCTCAACTGAGCCCGTCTCTTCATCAACGTAAACCCAGTCAAACCTCCGATCGCGCGCCTCGCTCCGCCGAAGAGCATTCCTCGCGTCGCGGATATTATAAGCGCGTATGAGCTTAGCCCCCAAGATGCGCGCGAGGAGTAGATATGCCATCTTCGTCTCCTCCGCCCGTGACTTCTTCATGACGAGGAGGATCCGATCGCCCCCGAGTAATTCCTTGCGTTGGGAGACGACGTCCGCGAGCGCCGCACCGATGGCGGAGTACGGGACAAGGTGCCGCGAGAGGATGGCGTTGCCCACGCAGACGGACTGGCCCGCGCAGAGAAGGTAGGGCGACCAGTCGAGAATCTCGCCCTTTTCGAGACATGCCGTGGCCCACTGGTATGCGAGGCAGGGGAGACCTAGCGCGAGTGCTTGCATGTACTTGACTTTACGGGAATGTCCATCGGCCAACAGAGCCGTGAACCCTAAACCCTTGGCCTGCTGTCCAAGCTCGAGCGCGAACTCGGATTCGTCGTTGCTCACCTCCCCTCCCTGTCCACTGGATTGAACCACAGGCCAATGCTTCAAGGTAGCCGGGTCCAAAAGTTCGTTAAACCCGTTGGCGAGGATCTTTCCACCGGCCCTGGAAACGACATCGCAGAGCTCTTCGCTCATGCTGCACCTCTCGCGGTACTCATCCTCGGTCTCGTCGTCGCGCCTAGCTTGGAACGAAATGGCAAACGCCATGTTGTCGAAGAGGAGCTGGTTTCCTCTCATGCTGCTATCGCTGAGTCGTCCGGATCTTCCCACGCTCGTCCTAGAGATCAACATACTACTGTTGAACGTTCCTCTTGAAGGAGACTTGGCGAGCTCATCCGTGGATCCCGGGTCGTATCGGTCGTGATGCTGCCGCCGAGAGGACGCGATGGCAGTTCTCGTCATTCGAAGCGTGCGGCGGACTTTGGAGTATGTCTTTCGCAAGAGTGGTGCCCTCACACTCTTGGGAGGGGGGAGCTCTGCGGCTGAGGAGGTGGGCAGATCGTAGAGGTCTTGTCGCGACGTAGATGATATTGTCTCGCGCGGGGAAAGGGGCAGCGAGGGGGTTGATGAGAGGTTACTGAGGGGTGATGGGGGCTTCCTAGGCGCACTGTGGGCTGACTCGGGTACAGTTTGGACGGTTTCGGGCTCTTCAACAACGGTATCCTCCTCTTGCCGGCTCTCGCGAGTCTCGGTCTGAATAGCCGAGGAGGGCGGTTGCGTGGGAGGAAGATCATCATCAAGCACAGGTGACCGGCTTCGAGTCGTGTCCCTGGAATTGGTACCTGGAGCTAAGACAGTATCGTCGTTCTCATCACCCTTGCCGTCATCGATGGGGCCCCCTCCCTGGGTAAGATCCGACTCGGGCACTACCATGGGCGACTCGGGAACCAGTATCTTACTGCTCGTCCTCTCCGCTACGCGCCGGAACCCGTATTTGCGCTTCGAGATCTGTGAAGATGAGGGTGGTAATTGGACAGGCAGCGAAACCGAAGATGGCGTGTTACTAGATTCCGGCGGTTGAGGTTTGAATGGAGGGGAAGAACGTTCCGAGGGTTCAAGGTCCGGCGCCCGGGCTACCAAGGGCGAACTCGTCGGGGGAATCCGTTCTTGGGCCTCTGCTGGCGAAGTCATATTCCGGCGATTGTCGATTGAATTATGCTCCTGTGGGGGAACTGAGGCGAACCTAACATTGGAAGGAGTCTCAAAAGGCCGACCAGATGCTGCAGATGATGGTCGCCGCCTACTAGCCAGCTCGTTCCGTTCATCTTCGAGGTTCGCTTCATTCGTGAACAGCCGCCCGCCTCGACGCGCGTTCCGCTTCCTCAGCGACCTGGCATTGGTCGCTGTGTCCCTTGGCGGAGGTACAAACGAGATATCATTCAGGCGTCGCTCGGCCTGTTCTCGCTTCTGTCTCGCAAGTCGCCGGCGTCGTAGATCATCATCCTCGTCGGAATCCGAGTCCGAAACCTTGTTCAGCTCATCACTCATCAACTTGCGCTGCTGGGAAACAGCCACTGGTTCGTAATCTTCCAGAAGCTCTTGTCTCTGGCGCTTCCGAGGTGGCGACGGGTCCGGATCGCCCGGCGGTGATTCTGGTATGGCTTCCTCGTCTCGCGAAGAGTACTGGTGGGGAGGCGATCGGGACGGCGGTAGCTCCGCAAAAGATGTACTCGGAATCTGAGCAGGTGGCGGGCTGCTCTTTCGAAAGATGGATGGTGAGGAGGTCGTGCGGTTCTTTAGAGGAGACGTCAAAAGTCCAGCCGGGGATGTGTCGGTTGGAAACGTCTGATGAAATGCGTGGGGGGATGGTCGAGAGGAAGTCGGACTAAACTTCTTCACGCCTCCCGATGAAAATTGAGTTGCATTGAATAACTGCGTCGCGCGTAGGACGGATGCGGGTCGCTGTCGTGCGCCGAATGGGTTGACGGGACCAGCGGGGGTTTCGGGGGGAGCTGCCATCGTCGAAGGACGGGCGGGTGTGGTTCCCAGTCGCTGGGATGCCCTTTGGCCGCGCCAATCACCCCGCTGCAGGATGGGATTCTCGGCGAATGGCGACAGGATGTCAGACTCTTGAGACATGTCCTTTCCATCTTGGCTGAGGGGACCAAAGTTGACGGCCCCGGTATCGCCCTCTTGGAGGGTTCGAAGCTCGTCCGCGTCCGATCGATTCGTGTCATGATGGTTGCCAGGAGACGTGAGCGGATCGGTCGTATCGAGGGGTAGATGACACTCCGTCTCGTAGTCGCGGTCATCGTTCGCTTGTGTGGGGGACTCTGAGATGTCCATTATTCGAGTTATTGCTCGCGCGGGTGGAGGGAATTTGACGGTGTTGTGGACATGATTGGGATCGAGATGATGTGACTGTCGGTTCTGGTCGCGATTCTCGGCTGTCGTCTCGGCGCGTTGACTCGTCGGAGAAGAAGGGATGGAAATTGGTTGTGGTTCTGGCGAGGTCGGAAAGTGGGAGGATCTCAGTTTCACATCGCGAGATGGTTCCTTGCAAAGACACAGTCAGTCTTTGCCCATTATCATCGCATGGTGCCCCATTCCCTTGAAGAGAGCAAGACACAGGGCAGTGACAGGGTTCAATTTGATGAGCAGAGTAGACTTACCACTGCAGATGTGATCTCAGAGCCTGGCTTTGTCACAGGTTCAGCACCTTCTTTCAGGCCTGGAACTTTGATCTCGATTAGCTTTCTACTGTGACATGGGCAAAGGCACCCATGTGAAGGCTAGGCAATTAGCTCTCCACTGCAAGGTATTCTCTCCTACCATCATATCGGGCCTTAGGCAAACTCAGACCCTGTCAAACAAGTTAGCAATGCCTGTACGAAGTACTCAGTATGCAGCCCCGATCGTGGCCGTTTGCCTTGGGTCGTGGCGTGGCTGAGACCGGGGTCGAATCAGATCGGCGCTGGATAGACAATGGCGCTCACAAAACCAGGGATGCCAAACTCGCTGACATATCGCTGCAGCAGGTTCTGGCTCTCCTGCGATTCGTCCGGTACGAGGACGACCTCGTAACTATCTGCCTCGATTTGGCTCATTATGACCACGGCATTTTTTGGAGCCCGAATCTCTGGAGAGCGCGAAAATCGAAGAATGACGAGATAAAATTTGAATTTTGATGTGAGGTCAGAGCTACGGACGCGGGACAATTAAAGACGGCACATTCAATCTGGACCTGTTCCAATTCAGTGGAATGCAGAGACATGAATAGCGCTTAGTCACTGCCGTCGCCACTGGAATTGCTTGGGAGCACGTGTAAAGTGCGAGGTGCGTGGATTTCACAGGGCAGGAATGAGGAGGAGAACTTTGACGCGAGATCACATGACTCATTTCGCGTTCTGGAAGGAAGAACCACAAACAGGACAATAGAGATGTGGAGTGGTTCATCAAAATTACCCCACCAAGATAAAGTTGCTTCCATGTTGGGCGGTGCCTGGATTTGACCCCTCATTATCCGTTACCATTCCCAGTTGGACCACCCAAAACTCCAATTCGACCAAATGCCACGAGGTACGAAGTCATACCAGACATCCCCATCCCATCCCATCCCGCCGTTACACATGTGCTAATCTCACTCTTCGGGTCTCGGCTCCCAGCATACGAAGTGAGCATCCAATTCCCGTCGGCAAGATGAAGGACGGATGGCAGTAACAGCATGCCCATAATTTTTAATTTTTATCACCATCATTAATTGGCGAGCTTGAGCTTGCCGTCCAAGACCATCTAATCCCTAATATAGGATCCGTCAGATCCTTCTCTCATTCGGAGATGGCTCCAGTCCCAGTGTCCAATTCACCCCGGGTGATTACCTACTATCAAACGCATCACGACTCGAGCGGAAACCACATTTCTATCCTCCCCCTGGTCAGAGATGGCCACGTCAACGTCACACATATTATCCTAGCCGCCATCCACATCAACGAAGATCCGCAGGCCATCACCCTCAACGACCACGCCCCAAACGACACCCGCTTCCAGACGCTCTGGGCAGAGCTTAGGCTCTTACAGGCCAGCGGAGTCAAGGTCATGGGAATGCTAGGCGGCGCAGCTCCGGGGACCTACGTCCGCCTGGGCTCGGATGACAAAACGTTCGAGAAGTACTACATTCCTCTGAGGGATCTCGTTCGCCGACATGGCCTCGACGGTCTCGACCTCGACGTCGAGGAGAAAATGGAGCTTGGTGCCATCGTCCGTCTGATCGATCGCCTCCGTGAGGACTTTGGAAGCGACTTCATTATTTCCTTGGCTCCTGTAGCTGCCGCTCTCCTAGACCCTAACTCGAATCTGAGCGGGTTCGATTACGAGGCGTTGGAAGTCATGCGTGGACACGAGATTGCATTTTACAATGCCCAGTTCTACTGCGGATGGGGAAGCCTCGAGAACACCGTCATGTACGAGTGCATTCTTGCAAAGGGATGGCCGATCGAGAAGATCGTTGTTGGTCTTGTTACGAACCCTGATAATGGCAGCGGTTTCGTCGACTGGGAACGACTCTCTCCGATTCTTTTGGCCCTTGCGACACAGTATCCCCGCTTCGGCGGTGTCATGGGCTGGGAGTACTTCAACAGCCTTCCCGGAGGCAAAGAGCGCCCCTGGGAGTGGGCGAAGACTATGACGTCCATCATCGGACGTTCTAATACCCCTCAGAATCCGGGCAAGGCTCCAGCCGTAACTGCTCTACCTCCGAGCCACAAGCCTGGAGAGGTGGACATTGATGATGGTGCGCCGGCGCCCGTCCCGGATCCGTTTGATTATCTTTCAGACAGCGAGGACGCTGCATCATAAGGCCCAATAATGCTGCGGTGGTGTCGATCTGCCTCGAGTATGCACATCCGAGGATGGCCTGACTCGGTAATTCGATGCAGGAGTGAACGAAATCCCATGCACCCGGTTCCTTCTGCTAAAGTCTTCGTAAACTGCTTGCTATTAGCGTTGGTACCTTTCTCATGTTGCATTCACCAGCGATAGACGAAGTTGATGGTCTTTTCGGAAAATACTTTGTTCAGTTGTTTATACCATCCACCACATTCCATGTTCTCTTCTTCACCAGCGAACAATTAATATCTGCATATAGCATAGAAACAGCTGGACCAATGCCTCTTGGCCCTAGTCAAAAGTGAAACAGGCCCCTTGTCCCCGTCCGAAAGAGCGCAGAGCCCATTGGGATTATTCTCCACAAGATACACTCTAATCCTTGCCCACTAAACTTTAAATGATCCAAGTGCCTTGCCGATTTGGGGAGGGATTAATTGTTCTTATTCCTAAATGGAAACGAAACTGCATCGTCTGGACAAGAGAAGGGGGGTGGGGGCTTTCCATTATTGCAGGAATGACACCAGCGTGATTGGCGTCCGATCAGCGTCACCGATCTTCCGGCAGTCGCCGGGACCAACCCACGGTTGTTTTCAATCCCAAGTAGATTGCGGGCGGAGGATATGGAAAAATAAAGAAAACTTATGGAAAGAGGTTAATTTGTCTTGGCGACATCAGCCGAACCACACTTGCTTCCAGTGCCCAATACCCTTCCATTTTTCCCCGCCCTTCCGCTACGTGAGATCCGGACCGCATTGGGTGGTGTTGGGAACCCTGCATTAACTTGTTCCCAAAGTCTGATCGCCTCATCTTGTGCCCTCTTACAGGATTCGCTAATACCCGTGTCGACGAACTCTCGACGGGCTATTATAGAGACCAGATCTAAGATCTTCCTTGTTTGATGTCACGTCGATGGTTCCGACTCCCCAAAGGCACATAGTGGCCAGTGCCAATATTCGAAGAAGTATGGAGGTTCCCCCATTAAGTCGTCATAGCCGTATTATTTCTGGAGAGTCTCCCCCACAAAAGGAAGTTCCGGGACCTGTGCCGTGTGCCTGTGCTCTTATTCTCTCGCTATTATCATCAAACATTGTGTGTTATACAGCAGCTTTCTTCTTTTCTTCTTTTCGCAGCACATCACGATTCCCTCGTGTGCCCCTAGGTCACAATCTGATGTCTAACTGTCAATGATTCTTCACACTGCTGGCTGAACCTTCCTGACTCTTCCCCCTACTGGCGGAGCCAGTTTGAGCGTTTCCTCTCACTACGCGATAAAGCAGCTGGAAGTCTGCCTACCACGGAGTAATCTCGACAAGAAGAGGAGAAGAAAAAATGGAGTTCCGAACACCCGACGAGGGCGTACCACCGCCTTTACCTCCAATGCTGTCGCCCGCAGAGCTCGCGAAACTGCCGCATGATGACTTGGGCCCGACAGTGTTGGGGACGACGTGGACTTTTGTGACGTTGTCGCTTTCGTTTATACTACTGCGGGTATACTGCAAGTTTGCGCGGCACAGAGCTCTCTGGTGGGATGACTACATATTAATAGCATCATGGGTATGCACAGGGGGGGAAAGAATCTCATCCCGCACTCCTCTAGTAAAGATTCGTGAGAGAGGGAAACTAACGTTCTTTCAAACAGATGGCACTAACAGGCTCGACGGGAATCATAACCCGCCAAGTCCAACTCGGCTACGGCAAACACATCTGGGACATCCCGCCCGAAAACTTCTTCTCCAAAATGCCCCTCCCCATGAACATATCCGGAACGCTGGCCATTTTGGCCGCGGCGTGGAGCAAGACGTCGTTCGCCGTGACGCTGCTTAGGGTTAGCCAGGGGTGGATGTGGGCGCTGGTGTGGTGCATTATCGTGTCGATGAACATCGCGCTGGGGTTGAGCGCGTTGTTTATCTGGATCCAGTGTACGCCGATTGAGAAGTCGTGGAATTTTTTGATACCAGGGAGCTGTTATCCTATGGGGAAGATTGTGGATTATTTGATGATTTCGACGGGTGAGTAGGGCGTGTTTCCTTCGTCGAAATCTTGGGGCGAATATTAGTATCGTATACTTATGCTAACGGGTATTATTGGGTGTGTAGGATATTCTGGGGCAATGGATATTGTTCTTGCGCTTCTGCCTTGGAAACTCGTCTGGCCTCTCAATATGAGGAAGAAAGAGAAGATTGGCGTGATAGTTGCTATGAGCATGGGTGTCTTTGCGGGAATCACGGCCATCATCAAGGTCGCCATGACCCCAAGGATGAAGGAGGGGGACATTTGTGAGTTCCCATGCTAACTACAAACGGAGACCCAAATAATTCTAGGCCGGGCCTAGCTAACACCAATGTTTTCTCTTGCAGACTACGGCGTCGTGCTCATCATCTGGAGCACGGCCGAGTCAGCCATCACCATGATGGCGGCAAGCGTCCCAGTACTACGATCACTCCTCCGACAAAAGAGCAAGTCTCGCGAAAAGGGATCGCCCATATCGAAGGAGAAGTTCACTGCCGAGAGCTTCACGATGCAGAGCCAAAGCACCGTTGTCATCGAGTCGCGGCGCGTGAGCTCAGATAAGGTGTCGTTCTGGAGGAGCGGCAGCCATAGTAGGGCGGCGTCGAGAGATGTCGCGAATGGAGGGGTTGAGCCTCCTATGGGGCAGATTCTGCAGGTGAACGAGGTGGCTGTGGAGTACCACGACATGATTAAGAAGGAGACGTCTGTATGATGGCGATGATGATGACGATAGACAGTTGGCCTTGCATACGATGTTGTATGACCGAAGGGGGCTACCCGGCACCCTAATTTTCATGTTTGTATCTGCGTGGAGTTTTGGTGCTCATGGAATTTCTTGGCTTGTTAGATCGAAAGATTCGAAAGAAATGGAGTTGACCCGGTTCGATATCATGGATTTTATATATATTTGCGCTGGCTTTCGCCTTTACCACAGGTGTTTCTCACTGCAGCGAGATGACCTCGGACCATGTCCTATGTGTAGATAGAGATATATGAATCTTAAGATACTGGACTGAGTAGATTCACACCCACTAGTAAACAGACAAACCGGGTGTTATCGGCGGACTCTCGTCTCGAGGGAAACGTAACTGCGCACAAGACTTTAGGGTTTATAGTGTGTTCACGAATCCATCTTATAGGTGTGGTTTTCCATCCTCGACAATGTGCCAGAACTAGAAAACAGCATTTCCATCGTTCCAGATCTGCTCCTCCGATGATCCGTGATCTGGCCCTATAGCCTGGTTCCGTACCTGTGATAAGATCAATCCAAGTGACTATGAAGCCTGCCTCTGGACACATTCCAGGACATTGCTTCTTCCAGGCACCGCATCCTTGTCCGGATCCTCGAGGCCTTGGGTTTAAATTCCGCTCAATTTCCATGATCTTGCTCCCCTGTCGCCTTATAGGGCTAAAACGGGCTCGAGTTGGAGGACGGGATTGAAGTAATTTCGTCCTTTTCTTGGTTCTTGGGCTTGGCACGTAAAACAGCCAACCAGAGCCCGAGCTGTCGCTGCTGGATGTTACATCGATTCGCCATCGTTCCAATGGAGAGGCACAGCATCGCAGGGGGCCGAAACATCATCATTCAGGAGAATGATCCGCCATTCTTCATTCTTCGTGCCCCTCTAATGAACTCCTCACTATCTCCAAATCCTGCCCTATGGGGTTTTGACGACGAAGGAGGATCTATCCGCTCCGAAGACGATGCCGTCAACGTTGCAATCAGGGTGCTCAACTTTACTTTCTCCGCTCATTTGTTTCTACGAAGTAGGTATAATGCACTTAGCCTCTACCTTCAATCTTGGAAATTCCATTTTTAGACGGACGAGCATGCAAGGTGCAGCCCAGCCTGGCGAACGAAAAAGATCAGATTGAGACGGGAGAACAGGGATAGAGGTTAGAGCCAATGGTTCAAGAGGATGCCGCACAAGATGCACTGCGCCTCCCTGCGCGTGTAGGGGTGCATTTGGGGGCGTCGCGTAACTGTCCACACATGCGCTGCCAACTCAGCCACCTCGCAAGCGAGCGCTTCGGTCGTGGATAGGGTTTGTTCTCCGCACTTGGCTTGATGATGGAGAGATATCTACAAAGGTAGCGGGGTCCTAATCTGAAAGGATTCTACCATTGCGAATTCGCTCCCATTAAATGCATCAAATATCTGTCCTTATCCCTTCTAATCTATCCCTGTCCTCAGTCCGTCCTGCCCTGGTCGTGCCCCTGCAGTGTCTCCACTCGAATCATAAAACGGACGTGGCACGCACCTCTGCGCCGACGGTCGCCTCGCACTTTTTCAATTCTCGCAGAGCCCGCGAGCTCGTCGACTTGCCTCGGGTCCCCAACGGCTGAGACATGAGTGTTGAGGGCAATATCACCATTGCCCCACCATGTCGTACGTAGCGATTCCGACAAGCACTGAGCCAAGCTATTCTAGACCTCCGTACGTTGAATTCGATTCCGACATCACTTCGGAGCAACCAAAGACCAAGACCTTCGCCGTGCCTCGGAAGCCCGTCTTCTCGACCACCGTCCAAGACCGCGAGCCGACTCCAAGCTACCAGCCTCCGCCGCCTGGCTGGCCCGAACATCCCCAGATCCTAGGCAGGCGAGGGCCATTTGCTGTCTGGCTTCCGTTGCGATTGTGGGACATTGTTCTGGCTCTCTGCCCCATTGCGTTCCTAAGTGCGTCCCAACTTTCACATCTTCCCCGCCTCGCGATGCTTCTTCAATTTGTTTAATCCCGAGTCGATACCCAAGTCTCAAGTACAACCTGCTAACTCAACCTTAATTTTTCTTCGACTAGTTCTTGCCGTCTTCGCATTAGCCCTCGACTTTCAACCCATTTCCGACTATGGTGACACCGTCGTAGAAGCCACCCGTCTCGGCCCGACCATATTCCCCATAGTTTTTGCCGCCATCTCAAGCCGCTTCTTTCACAACCTGGCGCGATGGAAGGCCGAGCAGCGCCGGGGCATCGGCCTCGCCGCCCTCGAACAAATCCTCGGCAGCCAGAGCTTCGCCGGCACATTCGAGCGCGCCTTCTTCCTCCGAACGAACTTGGTCATGGCCGTAGTCACCCTAATGGTCTGGGCCATGTCTCCTATCGGCGGCCAGAGTTCGTCTCGCCTCCTTTATACGGAAATGCACGTCAATTCCGAGTCCATGACACTCTTTTACCCCAACATCACCAAGGGCGACTCCTGGGTTAGTTCTGCGAGCGGACTAGACGATGCGGAGGCCATCCTCTCAACGATATACTCGGCGAGTCTGCTGACCTCTCCGGCCATGAAGGGCGCTCTGACGGACATGTGGGAGAGGCCGAAGATCCCAAAATGGGACCTGTCAAGGGCTTATCAGACTGATTCGGATGGCTGGAGGGATATCGACCAGCAGGCCCTCCTCGACGGTAAGGACGATTACTCGGCCCTGGTTGGTCTGAAGATGCAAGGGTTTACGGTCGAAGACGGTGTGTCTTATGATGTCACCGTCGAGAGCTCTTACATTGACTTTACCTGTTCAATGATGGCAGACATGGTAACGGTCAACGAGACGGCCAAAATTATCAGCGCAAAACGACTGAATGTCACTACCCTGTTTTACAAAAAAGCCCCAACCTCCGAACGCCAGGCTCCCCTCACAGGCGTGTTCGAAATCCCCGGCAACGTGACATTTTTCGATTGGAAAGATGCGGCCGGTACGGAGCCGCTCACGCTTTTATTGGCGGTCAGGTCCTGGGATGTAGACAATCTGCTACATGCGGTGTCATACTTTACTTGCCCTGCGACCCCCGTCATTGTTGAAACCCAACTGTCCTGCGGCCCTAATCCGTCCGCCATCTGCTCCGCGAAACGGCAGCGTCGCCTCCACGCTGATGAACCCTTCGGGTTCGTGTGGCCCCCTAATTTAGAGACGGTCTCGATGGTCAACACGATCAAGTCCTGGCAGAGAGCGTCGATAGTCATCGACCACGACACCGCTTCCGCAACAGAGTTGTATTTCGCTGGCGACACCGTGCTTTTCCTGCACAAACCCCTACCTAACTGGGCCAACACCGACATGACAGTCTTCTCAAGACGCATGACCACGGCCTTCAACACCCTCTGGCAATCGACGCTCGACCCCTTCAACGCCACCACGGCCCCCCTCAAAGTCCTCCTCTCCAACAACCCAGAAGCAGCGGCGACAGCCCCAAACCCATCCGTTTCATCATCCTCCGCGACCAGCGTCGCCCTCCCCTTCGATACCCTAAATCAAACCCTTCTAGGCGATCCCCTCCGCGGCATCGTCCCCGCCGCCGCGACCAAATCCAAAGCGACAGAAGTCTACCGTGCCAACCGGTGGTGGATCGGCTTGCTCATTGCCTCGACCATCATCCTCGAGGCCCTCGCCGTCGCGAGCGCCACCTTCGAGTTCATCACCCTGGCGCCCGACGTGCTGGGATACGCTAGCTCCATGGTGCGCGACAATGTGTTCGTGCCACAGCCGCAGACTGGGTCGGCGCTGCACGGCACCGAGAGATCGAGGCTGTTGAAGGATTTGAGGGTGCAGATTGCCGATGTGTGGCCGGATAGAGATGTAGGGTACGTGGCGTTTACGACGGTGGGGAGCCGACCGAGATGGACGCCGTTGAGTAGACACAGGGTGTATAAGTAGTGGGAGGATCTGATCTAGCTGGATATTTATACTCGGCATATTTTTTTGTGTTGGATAGGGTAATGATTAATGACTCTGATTTTATAAACACGTTTTGTTTGTATCGTCTTCGAAGGAAAGCATGGCGCGGCATTCCCCTACATTAGAGAAACCCCATCCAAACCAAAGAGCCCTGCAGGGTCTGCCGCAAGCCCTTCTTCCTTCGAGTCATGAAGAGGTCGAAGCAGTATGTCAACAGCCTTGTTCTTACCCGATTCGCACCATGTTAAGCTAATAAACCAAGCGTTAATCTGGCGATCAGGGTTGCAAGCCGCGAGATATCAAGGGCCTCCCTTGGTCAGGCTGTGTCAGCTATAAATATTGCCGCGAGGACTGTCGTGTGACGTCTATCACAACCACACTAATAAGACACCAATTTCGCTCCTAGTTGTAATAAATTTTAGTAATTCCTATAAAGCCATTATAAACGGCTATGTTTTAGTAAGTAGAGGTAAGAATAGCCTGACATAAAGGAACTTATGGTCTAAGTCATCAGCTCCCCGGGCCAGCGTATTGTTGTATCGGGAAACCCGTCATGACACCAAGGGATATCCTCGAGAACCTCAACCGATACCAACGATTTCCAAGTGCGATTACTTGGAAAATGAGCATGGGACTTCCTGTATCGCCTCAGAAATGACTCCGAGGCTTACAAAGTGACTAAGACGTAGTTTCATCCTTACATCGAATCCGCATTCTATAGCGGCTACTGGACCTTCTCGAAAAGCGAGACGTCTCGTCTTGGGTACGACTTTTGAGTTGCCCACCCACCGAGTCGCACATCCATCGGAAGTAATCAGTTGTAACGCCCGGATACCCCTTTGATCTGCTGCGACGATGAATCCTCGTATATCAGACACGTCCACGGCGACCTGCTGCGCGCTCGACTGAAACCCAAGCTTGACGTCTTCGGTGCTGTTAGTGATGAATCTTATTCCCGAAATATACTCCGCGCGGTCAAGACGGACAAAGGAGAAGCCAATTCTGCAAAGGTTCGATGGTATGGTTACGAGCCGTTTTTCCAACACTCGGCAGCCCTCTCTAAAGCTATTGTAAAGTGGTACTCTACGTTCGATAGTCCCAGAGACTTCAACCCAGGATATGCCCCCGGGGAGCGGATGGACTGCCGAGGTGGGAGACGTATCCCAGTGGACGCTCAAAATGCTGTGCAAAGAGCAAACACAACGCCATACGCGTGTCCTTTGCCTGTGAACAGCTAGGTGGGTTCCACGGTCGCAGATACACCTGCCCCCCTTCGTAATCCATCTCTGTCCAATAATGGCGGTCACGCGCCGTGCAATGACATGCGTAGCCATCGCAGTCCGAGCCGCATCGATCGTTGCAATCTCGTGTTCGGTGCCACCACCATCTCCAGTCCGGAATCGACGCGCCGGAGCTTCTCCTCCGGGACTCGACGACCCATCCACGCTCACCGTACATAAAAAACTTGGATGCCCAGAACTGCTGGCTGTGGAAGACGGGCCAGAATGCCCTCGACGCACGCCGCAGAGTCAAAAAGTCACTAGTCGGAAGATGAATGGCAATATCTTGGCGAAGCTCTCCAGGAAGCAAGAAAAAGCAGTCGTTTCCGGACGCAGGAACGGAGACGCTAAAGGAAGGTGATTCCGAAAGCGGTGCCTCGACCATAAACGACGGGTATTTGGGAATCGAATCAAGAACCCGACGAACATCGGGAAGATCGTATGGGCCTAAGTCGTCTTCATCCCTTCTCGGCCAGGACCCGAAAGACCGGAAACTACTCAGCCAGGAATATAGGTCCTCTCGGCCGCCGTTCCTTTCTAGCCCCTCGAAGCTGAGCGAGTAGAGGGCATTTTCGGGTAGGGACCTGCAGACATCGAGAAGCTGTTGCAACGGAACCTTGTGGGGATAGAAGGCAGCTTCCAGCAGAGACCAGCAAGCAGCATGGATGAGGACGCCGTGGCGATTCTCGAACGGGGGACCACCTGTAACCCCAAAACTCTGCATGGCCGGGGGGTTGGAATCGTCCCATTTCGCAGAGTAACTCGCAGGTGCGGTACAGTAATTCTCGCTGGATGGTGACTGTTGGCCTATGCCGCTTATGACTACGCCCTCGGGAGAGAAGTAGACTAGTTATCAATTTCTATGTTAAACCTAGTGTGGAACCCTCTCGGGTTAGTCTAGAGGTGGGGAGGCCCACGTACGACCTCGAAATTGTCTCTTCCAAAGATGGGGTGGTCACTGGTCAGTGTCCAGAATATTGATGTATCCGCAAATAGCGCATGGGAGGGAATACATTGTAGGTCCTATGGTCGACTAGATGAGGTGCTCTTGCGTACAATAAGAGTAGGATGAGGAGCGGAGGGAGAGATTCTTCTGAGTAAAATTCCCGGTTATCAAAAAGTACCGTTACAGTTGATTTCGAAAACAATGTCGGAGAGTCCGAGCCTCTTGCTGCCTAACGTACGTTGCTGGTACATATCCCGCATAGCATCAGCTCTGCAGCCAGGAAGTCTCGTTGCCTGACCCGATCGAGTACTTCCCCTCGGTGTGTGCTGCGAGGAGCGGACGACTGGATTTGAACAGAATGTAAGTACATCCTAATATGGGATGGTGTTGTTGCGACGTAGAAAATGGATTGGGTTCGGTCTCGAACAGCTCAGTCAATTTTGACATCGCAGTCGTCCCTAGGCAGATCTGATGGAGAAATGTGAGCAGAACCCGTTCGAACATGGGATAAGCCCCTCATATGAGCTTGTAAATAAATCATTGCCTTTTTCTTTTTTTTTTTTTTCTCTTCAGGCATTTTCCCATTGAGTCATATTTTAAGTCAGATGGATGCCCAAGGAGCTGCCAGACCCAAATGACGACTCATCTATTGTCATGCCAGGTCGCCCCTGACAGCTGGTTTCGGAAGGCGTTGTTAATCGAGATCCGTAGTAGGTGCATCGTTTATCGACAGACGCGTAGGCAGCCTGGCCTCGAGCTGCCAAATCTCAAACCAAATAGGGCAGGTATATCGTTCTCATCTCCCCCAGATACCTTAATCTTCAGGTTAAGACAGGCGTCCGCCCCCATTCTCCAGGTAAGGTAGGCTGGGGGTGAAACATCAACGTATACGATGTATGCGTTGGCAAACTCGACTTAATCCCATCCTTTTGAAGGCGGACTTTCCCTCCGAGAGTTAGAAAAAAAGGAAGCATAGAGTCGACCAGAGCATGAGACAATAAATTCGGACGTCGTCTAACTAGTTATGATGCCTGTCACTTTAATTGACTCCTTCCTCTTCCCAAAACTCCTTCCCTATCACCCTGACTACCTGGCGGCGCCGCAATTTGCGAGTTATTTATGCCACGTCTGTGTCAGCTGATGCCTGAATTTTGCTAGCTCCTGACGTCTTCCTCCCAAACAATTCACGTACTGAAGCCCTCGAGATCTTCCGTCGCAGAGAACGGGCGGTGAATCGTGGAGATTCACCCTCTTCGCCTGCCCTGGTAGTAAAAGCCTGGGTAGAGGCCGTCGGCGTCAAATCACCAGCGGAGCCCTGGCTCCCGGCAGTCCCATGTCCATGCGATGGCCGTTGTTTCACTCCCTTCTAAGGAAAGAAACGCTGCTTCTTGGGCTGGGTCTGTTCGGCACCGCCGGTGCCTCCCTGCTCCGTTGGCCGATGCACTCGCTCCTCTTGCTCAGGTGTGGGCTCTGGATGCGTCCCATGATGGGGAAGAACGACGGCTGCTTGCTGCGAAGAGTCCCCGGGCTTCTCTTCGCCAAGGTTGGTATCTCGTTCCGGATGGCGCATCGGCTGCTCGTTCTTAATGTATTGACCGAATGGCGACCAAGACTCTGGGTCGTCAAACTTTGGGTCCCAAGGGAGCCCTTTGTCAACCGCCTCTGCTGCGCCGCTCAGGCAGGCCATACGAAGCAGATCCCATTGGAATTGCAGTATCTCGAAATTCGGAATGACGGATTTGTCTTGGGATATCACATCGACAATCTCGCCGTCCAGGATGGGGCGGCCCGTCTCTGCCTTCCTCACCACGAAGCTTCCCTCGCTTTGAGGGCGGGTCAAGACTTCTCTGGGGTCGAAGGCTACAAAAGCTGCGGCGTCCATATTCTCCCATGTATGGGGAGAAATTCGGCTCATCCATCGGAAGCGAAGTCGGACCCCATTTTCCATCAATGCGATAGGCTGGAACGCAATGATTCCCTTGGCCCACAATCGGTGCAACCTAGGGTCGAGCGCGATCATGTTTGACGCGGTATCCACAATGTTATTCTGCCCGACAAGGAGCGGCTCGAGCCGGGCTCGACGATCATCTCCCCAAAGGAAATATAAGGTCGAATAGAGACTCCTCGAGGTCCTCTGTGGATGTCGAAGAGAGGAAAAAGGAAAGATGTGACAAGCGTCTGGGTAGGATGCTCCAGTTACAAGGCAACGGGAGCGATCTCTTGATAAGCACTAGTTTGTTTGAGGTGGCAACTCTTAGCGACCTGCCTTGTAAATGGAGGTATTAAAGACGTGAGGGAGCACAAAGGTAGTGAGCAGTGGGCATAAGGGATGAGGATTTTGAAACAAATTACCTTTTCGGCTTCCCGTATGTTACGATGGACGCTTTCGTCAATGGCCTCTTCCGCAAAGCCGGAGCTAACCCGGAGGGATTCGGCGATCGCTTTCGTCAAGACTGTAGGAAGTGGGAGGTTAGAGCGGCTGACGCCATGAGTCTGCGACAAAGGGCGAGAAGAATAGGCGCTGAACTTGCAGGTTTTCAAGAGAACGGCAAAGTGGCCGACCACAACTTGCATGGTGGAGACGGTTCTTCGTGCCGACACATCATCCCCGGCAGGGAATTGATCCAGGGAGGCAATCATGAAGGCGGCCCAGAAAAAACTGGGTTCACTGATATCTATACCTTCCCTGGCAGCAAATTGGCCTAGCTCCCTGGCGAAATTGATGCGTTGCTCCGGATTATCGATGAAAGAAGATGCAACCGGAGTAAGCCGGATCGGTCGAGCATTAAGGAAGGAGACGAGGGTAGTTCGATCCTCAGCAGCGGTGGAAACATCGGATGCGAACGCGCGGACAAGCTCGTTCACATTGGAGGCGTAGGTACTAATCGATTCCATGGTGGTGGTGAGTGCAGGGTGTAGAGGGGCTTTGTAGACGATCACGCGACACTTGCGCTTGCGATAGAAAAGAAAAATGGATAAAGAAGAGGAAAGAAAAGAGCCTTCACTTGGTGCTGCGCGAGGAGTCGAGGATTCGAGCAGTCGAGCAGTCGAGGAGTCCGTGGGAGTAATGCAAAAACAGTTGAATGTTGAAGATGGCAAGCGCGACGGGGCGTTCAAAGTGATCAGTCAGCAATGCCCCATGACCTCATGAATCACGATCCTCTTAGGAAGGTACGGGCTAGAGTAAGGCTTAAGGTGAGGGAAGAGGGAAAGTAAGACCGGGGCGGGTATGGGTTGAAGTATAATTGACGTCAACTCAATTGTGGGAGTGGGCACTGGCTGGATAGATATCCGAAGTTAAGCACAACAACCATATACATACATCGCTGATGCTGATGATATGCGACTCGGGAGAGGAGTCCTCATCGAAGTCGCTGTCGGCATACATGCGGAAACTTGATCTCTCGGCGGGCCGGGGAGCTGCTTGTGATGCGCCTGTGGTCTTGATTGTTTGGTAAAGTTGATGATGGTGGCAATGGAAAACGATACGGAGCAAGATCCGGAATGAATCCACCTTGACTTCGTGTCGTGTTGAGGTCGGGGCTCGTTCCTCGTTCCACATACACCTCGCTTCCATGAGCTTCTGGCCCTCCATCTGGTGAAAGCGCCTAACAGGGTCTTGCATTTAGAGGAAACGAATTGAAAGTAATAATTTGCACCTTGGTCTACGGAGGCATCTTGCTCTCTCCGAACTTGTTCTCCCTCTCCTCCCTGCTGTCAATAGTGCATAAATGTGCGAGTATTTCTAACCTGGCTCAAAGATGGGGCCGTCCTTACCCCCTCCACTTGTGCTCTTGGATTCTGCTTCTGTCTGCGATTTGCATCGAGGTGGTCATGGGCCCAAGGACATCTGCATGCCACTGCCGTGGCATATTTTGGAGGGCAAAAAGAGATGCGGATTAATGTAAGTGCAAACGGGTCGAGCGATGGGTTGTATCATGTATGTTACTGAAGATTGGCGCAACATACGAGTGGGAAGGCCGAATCCACGCCCCCAATTTCCACAAAATGCAAAACTACCACCATCGATGCGGCGAAGCACAGGGTTGTTTGTGAATTCCTCCCCGGAACGAAGCCGAAGGCACCTGGTGCTTGGGGCTGGGGCTGGGAAGAACCCGCCTTGATAACCTTATCTCAGCAGCCAACGCTCTGTCTCGGGACGCGGAAAGCCCTCTCGCTGGCAAGTCTCATTGTCTTTCCTTATGGTGCAAAGCCCGAGCGATACGGGAAGTGGAGGGAAAATTTTGTATTACCAGCCTGGACGCTCTAATTATGCTCGCTCGTATCTGCATGCAGGTGCTTCCCCATCAAACACAGGCAGCCAAGAAAGTGACCACCTTGACCGGGTACATATGAGGTGGTTTGGGAGGCCATAGCATCATTTCTGAAGAGAGGCTGTCGCACTTGGGCGACTCTGCCTATCATCCTCCATGGCTTCTCCGCCCCTCCCCTTCTCAGCCGCATATGCAGTGGCCCCGTGCATATGTCAACCTCGCAAAGTTTTCCGTGGAAACTCAACAGCCCAGAAATGGGCCCTCGCCACCGGGGCAGCTCACCACCTCATGGCTATCATGGCTACACACTACATGGCATATCTCCCTGTCCGTTCCCGAATTCCTCTAGCCGTCTACCAACTGCACTGAACTGCTCACTGAGTCAGGAACAGGATCTTACGACCTCACCGGCCCAAACGGCGCATGGACTTGTATTCACAGCCCCTCCCTCCCCAGTCCCGCCCTCGCTTTCCCCTTCCTCATGCCCGGGGCGCGAGGGAAGGATAAGAGTAAGGGACACCGGAACTAGCCGCAAGGGCCTGGCAGTTCCACGTTCTACCATTTGAAGCTATCGATGGGGGGTAATGTTAGCGCCGCAAACGGCCACGGCCTAGGACGGTGATCTGAGAAACACATATTCAGCCGTGGTGGGTAATACCCTCTACTTAGAAATGGGATGGGGTGGTCCCTAACTAAAGTGTAAAACTAGTGCTACTTTTATCAAAGGAAGAGAAAAGAGTAATGCCTCTCAACGGTTTTTCCGTTCCACCCTCAGTTCACAATACTACTGGAACAGTGTAGACAATTTGCTGTGACTCCCGAATGAAATTGATCAATCGCCATCGGCCTTAGTATTAGTATAGGGTGATTGAGAGAGGCGAGAACCACTGTATCACCACTGGTAACGCTGGCAAGGTCGGACGGCGTTGGCTTCGGCCTTGTTTAGGCATTGAGCAAAAGTTGGTTTTATTCTCCAGTCTATTTGAAAAAGAGTGTCTACGAAATCTGGGAGCCATTTTTCCCTACCCGACTGGAGTATTCCCCACGCTTAACATCTGTCCCATTCCAACCATCACCACACATTACCCGCAATTTCTGAAACTCGGCCACTGAACTGGGTAAGGGTTCTGGCAACCGACACGCGGGCTTCATGGGCGACCTCGGTAAGATATTCCTAGTATGCATAATCGGGCCCCGGCTGCGGACCCGGAGAGTTGCTCTCCTCGTATCTGGCCATCATAGTGTCTGTTGATAGGAAGGGCGCTTCAAAGAGTGCCTCGAGGCTGACCTGGGGGAGTTCGACTAGTTGGTAGGATGCTGGGGTTGGAGCTCTTCCTGGATGTCGTTTCTCGATGCGAGTCCACCCGAGTAAGGACACTCTTCTGCCACGGCCGCCGCGACTGTCACTCCCGTGCCGGGATTGGTCCGTCCATTTAAACAGTCTCCCACTCCAGATATTAGGGCGCAGTTTCTCGCCCTTGGCTTTCGCCAGCTTACGGCGGAGCTGCCGGGCCTCGCGCAGCCAGGTCTCGCGGTCAACTTTAATGTTGACGGTGCATCGGTTTACTCCATGGTCGATAGGAACTTGAACCACTACATGTGATGGCACAACTTCGCGAAGTTTCGATGTCGTATTCTGACTTTCGGATGAGTCGGAGTTTTCAAATTTATCTTGATCGTCGGCGTCCATGTCCGTGGCGGATCCGGTGGGTGATGGAGGATTGGCTGTTGACGTGATGTTTCGATCGTTTCTATATTTCGCCTTTGTGATTATGATTATGACGCCGAGGAGAAAAAGGGAAAACTTTTGGGGGCGCAGGAACCTATGAATATATACCTCTCAAAGGAAGCTGGAATGCTCGGGAGTCTGGAACGCAGGGTAAAGACATTCCTCTCCTCTCCCTTCTCCT
>NJFT01000324.1:0-34384 GCA_002221725.1 Scedosporium boydii | reverse complement strand
AAAAAAAAAAAAAAAAAAAAAAAAAAAAAAGGAAAGGTCGTGAGATCAAGAACAAGAGGGACTTGGTAATTGTCAAATAGTCACGTTTCTTCTTTTTTTTGGAATCCAGTATCCCTATATATGACAGTTGATGAACAGCCAAAACCCCAGTGCAATGAAACAACTCATCCCCGCCCCCTTCCCTACGTACACAACTTTTTTGTATAAAAAAGGTGACATTTTCTCATGCGAATGAGTAGTGAAGAACGCATTACTACACGTTCTCGAGTACTCGGCAGTAAGAACAAGGCTTTTTGGTCAGGTATATATATCCACGGTAATAGAAAGAGGAGTGATCTAATCTACTCCTTGACAGTAGTCGCCTCAAGGGTGGAGGCGAGGTTCTCGACCTTGGCGTCGCTGCCGTTGGACTGGGCGGATTCCTCGGCCTCGAGACGGGCAATCTCCTTCTTCGCCTTGTCAATGTTCTGCGATAGAAGCGCACACGTTAGCAGGCGTTGTTAACTCATTGACGGGGACAATAGGGGGGGGACTTTACCTTTTGGGTCTGAGCTGCCTGGTTAGCCTTCCACTCGGCGAGCTTGGCCTGGACCTTCTCGATGACACCGGGGACATCGGCGGCGCCCATTGGGGGGTCGACACCAAGGTAAGCGCAGTCCTCAACGACGGAGGGAGGGCAGTTGAAGTTCTTGCTAGCAGAGTCGTGGGCGCCGCCCTTCTTGCCCTTCTTACCCTTCTTCACGGCGGGGAGGTAGTCGTCCTCGCGATCCTCCTTCCTCACGAGCCTCATGCCCTTGAGGCCAGAGTCGTCGACCTTGCGCTGAGCCTGGGCCGCGAGACCGCTGTCGGCAAGAAGGGGAGCTTTCTCGGCGGGCGCGGTGGTGGGGTCGAGGAACCTGAGCAGGCTGTTGGCGCGGCGGATCTCCTCGAGGAAAGCAGGGTCGCTGGCCTCCTGCAGAAGGCGCTCGGCGTCGGCCTTCTTACGCTCTTTGATGATGCGCTCACGCTCGGCACGTTGCCTCTCGCGGGCCTTCTCGCGGGCCTCCTTCTCGTATTGGGAGAACGCACGCTTCTGGGAGTAGTAGTCGTCCTTGATCTTGCGAACGGCCTGGAACTTCTCCTGCTGCTCGGCCTGGAGCTTGGTCCTCTCGTCGCGGAGGGAGCCGAGGCTCTTGTACGCCTCGTCAGCCTGGGCCTTGATCTCGTCGAGCTCCTTCTGCAGCTTATTGTAGGATTCGCTGAGCGCCTTCTGCTCGGGGTCCTCCTGCGAGTCCTTGATCTCCTTTATCTTGGCCTTGAGCTGGTCGATCTGCTTCTGGGCGTCGTCAAACTGGACGAAGCTCTTGCGCATCTTCTTCATAGCGGAGACGTCGTTGAGGGCCTTCTTTTCGTCGACAATCTTGAGGGTTCCCGAGTCGACCTTGCGCTCGGTCTCGGCGATCTGGCGGTCGAGGTCCTCGAGGCTTTTGTAGGGCACGCGGCCGCGGGCGGTCTTTTGCTCGGCGATCCGGCTACGGAGCTGCTCGTCGAGGCGCTTGATCTGATCCATCTTGGAAGCGCGGGCGTTCTTGAAGCCGGCTTGCTTCTGGCGGATCTCGTTGAGCTGGGCGATGAGCTCCTGGCGGCGCTTCTGGGTGGGGGTGGGCTGGTCCTTGTTCTTGTTCGGCTGGGCGAGCTCGATCTTTTCCTTGATCGCATTCTAGAGGGAAGCAGGAATTAGCTTTGGGGGATGATCCACAAACAGGTTGCTCTATGTAGGTGGTGCAAAGACTTTCGACATACATATTTGGCCATTACGGCCTTGTGCTCCTTTTCAGCAGCCTCAAGGTTCTTCTTGAACGCCTCCTCGTCGGGCTTGGTAGGCTTCGCAGTCTTCTCAACTGCAGCCGCAGGGGCAGAATCCCCGTTAGCCTTAGTGGGTGCATCAGCAGCCATGGTAGATGTGAGCGAGGATGGGGATTATGGGAGGGATGATATATAGGATTTGGGGTGTATATAGAAGGAATTGAACCTGCAAAAGCCAGGTTCAATGGACCGACTTAACAGAGGGAATGGTTAGTCGGGGAGATGTGTAGTGGGTGAAGTTTGGCTACTTGTGCACCAGGTGTATTAGAGGTGGTTGTGTCCTTATTGCCGCAGAGAGGTAAGGATCAATTGAAAAGTATAGGGAACATCCCCACGAGACTAGAGCACAGTTTAGGGGGACTAAAAAAAAGAGAGAGAGAGAGGACTGCAGCTGGCTACTTTTTTATGGCCCAGAAGAATCGATTTGTTGTATTTACTTGCTTGTACCAAAGTACTGCAGCTATGTAGCTAAAGACAGTACAACTTAGAGAAAGGGAAGGAGCTGACTGGAGGTGGTTCTAAAATGCCCTTCCTCCAGCAAGCATATGGACGTGAGGAAGAAAAATATTTCTTGGGATTTAGTGCCAAATGTTGCGGTCAAAGGTACAAACTGCATCTTGATTAATCCAGTGAGAAGAACCCTGGAAAGGGTGCCAATCAAATATCACAGCAATCAATACCCCAAAAAAGTTTGGACTGAACCTGGGCAAGTTCCAAAATGCTCCCAAAGTTCCTGGTTCGCTCCAGACTGCAAATTAGGCTTGTTGCGCTGGACCTCTCGAAGGCTGCTAAACAAAACTATTGAGCTGCCAACTACACTAGGGTAACGTTTCTATGGAGGAAGTCCCTAGAGCGTGACCTCAATCAAGAGTCGGTCAAGCAGCAAATCTGCCCCAGCTCGACGAGTAAGTCCACTATGCAGTCATTCATCTTGCTTCAACACATTTTTTACTCGGTTAGCCCATCAAGATGCAAGACTCTACCAGTGCTAGCCAATTGAGTCATGGCACTTGTCTCTGGTAGAAACTAGACATATTGATCAATGTGTCAAATTGGAATCTCGAAATATTTCGTGGTGGGGCTAGAATAAGATACAAAAAGGCAGTTTCCGTGCGGATCGTTCAAGTTCGGATTGTGGATGATGTAGCACACGTGACCTTACCTCCGAAAGCCACGAACAGCTGGCAAATTCCGTCAAGTTCCCCCCACCAGTCCAAATCCCTGCAAATCGAATTCCTTCGATGCACGGACCTGCAAGGCTGAGCGAAGTTCCAAGAATTTTTTTTTCGTGGGAAGAGGCGGTCGCTTATCGACAAGATTCTAGAAAATCCAAACCTCCCAAGCTGGGACCAACCTCACAAACCCCTCCACGACAGCCCTCCCTATCCGCTTCATCCAATTCCGCGTCACCAATAACGCGATTTTTTAATCTCTCTTCGCGCGAAGCCCTTTTTTTCCATCATGTCTGACGATCCTCAGCTCCCGCGAGCCTCCGATAAGGAGATTACTCGCATGTGGCGGGTGTACAGAACCGTCATGGAGATGGTGTCAGATAGGGTATGACGTCTCCCGCGTCGCGTTATTCGACCTCTAACGAACATCGAGAAGAAGGGAGAAAAGTCACGAGCCATGCTGACAGGATCAAATTGCGAGCTGAATAGGAATACGAGCTCGCAGAGGATGAAGTCAAGATTTCCTTGAACCAGTTCCGCAACAAGTTTGTCGACCAGAGCGGTCAGATCGTGTACGTGTCGCTTTAAACCGCGCCGGACAGAAGAAACGAAAATAGTCCACACTTAATGCTAACAGAAAACCTTCCTCTTCTCGCATAGTCGCCAACTCCTCCAATTCTCCGCCCGTCCCAGCGACACCATGATCCGCAAATTCACACCCCCCGCCACCCCCGAAAACCCCAACCCCGAACCCGACTGCGGCACCATCTTCGTGCAATTCATCTCCTCTGACAACATGGGCGTGTCCCAAGTCAAAGACTTCATCCAGACCGTCGTGGGCCAGCACGCCCGCGTCGGGATCCTCATCACGCGCGTGCCGCTGACCCCCGCGGCGCGCAAGTTCATCGCCGTCGCCGAGAGCTACGCCCAGCTCGAGTGCTTCATCGAGGAGGACCTGCTCGTCAACATCACGCACCACGAGCTCGTGCCGCGCCACGTGCTTCTCTCTAAGGAGGAGAAGGTGGCTTTGTTGAAGCGCTATAGGCTCAAGGAGACGCAGCTGCCGAGGATTTTGCAGAAGGATCCCGTGGCGAGGTATTTGGGTTTGAGGAGGGGTCAGGTTGTGAAGATTATTAGGAACTCGGAGACGGCGGGGCGGTATGCCTCGTATAGGCTGTGTGTATAAGGAGGTCTGGAGGTATGGAGGAGAGTGGGTTTGTGGGTTTGTTGGGGTTTGGTTTTTGTTTTTCTTTTTCCGTTTATACGCATTGCCGTGGATCGAGTGGTCTGACATATAGCCATTTCATTTTCTCGAACGGGGATCCTGCGTTTTTAAAATCGAAATGGAAGTACGGAGTTCAGGGTGGCATTAGACTCGTTATATTGATGGTTCCATAGTTGTCGTTTACGAGGTTCTGAATGCAATCAAAGAATAACGACAAACATTCAATTCTTGTCGACCCGTCTTTTAGATCCCATGTCACAATTGGCCGAGAAGAGGGGGCCAGTATCTTGCTTCAAGGGAGTGGCATCATGTTGGTCTCAATGGATAGCAATATTCTCTAACTTTTAATCACAAGAAGTCGGACCTCTGCATTCAATGATGTGAAATAAATGGCTTCATAGCCGGGTATATATGGTATATATCTCTCCAAACCTTCACTCCCAAAGACAAGAACCAGACCCAAACCTCCCGGATCCCAGAAAAACCAAAAGATACAAAAATCCAGGCCACTCAAAGAAGCCGCCCAAAAACGCCAGATATAATATATAAGAGACACAAGCCTGTTTCCCCCTCGCCACTAGTTCCTTGCGAGTCCAAGTCATTATAATCATCGCATTTCATCCATTGCCGTCATTAAATTCATCCCAGCGAAAAAGTCCCGAGCCCGTCTCATCAGAAGAGTAAAAAAAGAGAGGAGAAAAAAAAAAAAAAAAAAAAAAGTTGGCGAGGAAGTATAAAATCATCTCGCCAGGCCGCCAATATCCTGCAGCTCAGGCGTCTCATCCGGCGCAATCATTTCGGACCCGCCAACCGACCGATTTCTCCTCGCATTTGGAGGAACAGTCAAATTCCTCGAAGAACTCGACGGCGAGGGAAAGGAGAAAAAGCCCCCCAAGTCCTGAAGCAGCGCGGCCGATCCGCGCCTCACGCCGCTGGTGGGGGTGGGCTGCTGGGGTAAGAGCCCCTGGCGGGAGTTTAACCTCCCTGGCGCCGTGGGACTGCCGCTATCTCTGCGATCTCGCGCGGGGTTGGCTCCACTGCCGAGGGGAGGCTCGTCGTCTAATAACCCGCCGACGTCGAAAAATGCGAGCGGTTTCTTAGTCGCGGAGCCTCGGCGCTGGTTGTTGGAAGACAGCTTGGCAGGGGGCGGAGACGCGGGGGGATCCGAGTGGATGAGGGAGTCTTCGCTCCGCTCGTCCTTGCTTGGGGCACGGGCATCCGAAGGCGGGAAATGCCAGTCGTCCATGTCCAAGTGCTCAGAAAGCCGCCTAGTCATGGGCGCGGGAGAGAAGGGCGGGGTGAAGCCGGGATCGCTGCCGGGCGAGAGCTCTGGGATTTCACGCAGCTCGGGCTTCACGCCTATACCCAGGTCGCGGACGAGATCCTCGTCGCTACCCCAGTGGCGGTGGATGGTGGGGCGGCGGAGGTGGCTGGATCGTTCGGAGGACCGACGACGGCCGTACTCGGAGGATTCTACGTCCTCGGAGTCGTAGCGGAATTTCTGCTTCTTGACACCTCGGTCTCTCACGAAGGAGCCGAGGACGAGGGTATTCGCCGCGGCCGCGGCAAAGAGGAGTTCGACGGAGGCGAGGAGCGAGCGGTATTGCTGGCTACCGTCCTTCCAGATGATGTGGGGCACTCGGTAGAGGGTGGTGCCGACGACGGAGAGGTTAAGGGAGAAGAGGAGAACGAGCTGGATCTTGCGCTTGAGTGGCATGGCGCTGCGCAGGATGATGGGGACGGGGAAGAAGACGAGGAGGATATCGGTGAGGACGTTACACGTGGCGAAAGTAAGAAGCTGGGCGAAACCTTGACGGCATTGGGGGCCCGGGTCGGGGAGGACCTGCCAGTAGTGGTGGAAGGGCTGGCATTCGGCGAGGTCGCTGATGACGATGGCGACGAAGGTCAGGATGATAGCGCCCCAGATGTAGTTTAGGGCGATGCGGTAGGAGCGCTCCCAGGTAACGTCTGTGAGGCGCTTGAAGAATTCGACAATGGCGATTTTGAAGATCCATAACCTGGGAAAAGCCACGAGGAAGTGCCCCAAAAGTTAGTCTTTCGCGTGGTTCCAGGCGAAGTTGTCTTGTCAAAAAAAGTCTAGGGGACTTGGCAAGCTTGACGCAACTCCCACTAACAACGTGGTCGTGGTGCACTTGCAAACTTTGAAATCCAAAAGTCTGGGGTAAAAACCAAAACGCAGGGGAAAAATGGAGAAGAATATAGACGGCGACAGAGAGGAAATAATGGAGGGAAATTTGGAGAGAAAAAAAATATATACATACGTCGCAGCGTAGAGCACGCGAGCCGCGAGGACAAGCCCACTCGCAATCGACTTGTTCCTGATCTGCTCATCGGTAAGATCAACACTGCTAAAGTCGGCATTGTTGGTGCCATGCACGAGGATGAAGTGCACGCATCCCATGCGCAGGAAGAGGGGGATAAGAGCCAGGGCGGCAACCTTGTCCTCCCGGAAGAGCTTCTCTGTGCGGATGAAGCGGCCGAGGACGCGGATGATGATCATAACGGCGCAGAAGATGGTGATCCACCAGCAGACCAGGAGTGTGGGCTTGTCATCGTCGGCGCTACGCAGGGGCGGTGGACTGGAGTATAAAGACATGGTTCAATGCCCGTCGTAGTGTCGGTAGTGTCGGTAGTGATGGTTGAAGGTAAGGTGAGGAAGCAGCAGGTCTAACAACGACTTGACGTCGTTTGGATAGACGGCGGTAGGTTGGCACGAAACCCGATCAGTTCGCCGTTGGAGTGAGAGCTATGCGCTCGTAGATTTTCGAGGTGAAGTAAAAAATGGCGCGGGATGAGATATCGCATCGTCGCCGCCCATGCGTCAACTCGCCATGACGACGACGCACGAGAATAGATCGTGTTGGTCGATGCGAGCTCGAGTCCACACAGGAGAGTGCAAAATATGCCGGGACGATCGGGAGCGCGTCGCATTAAACGGAGAGAAAAAGAAGAGCAGAGAAGGACAAGGATTTTAGGGAAATCTCTCAATCGTTCGTATCAAGAGGGAAAAGGCGGAAAACGGAAAGAAGACGACCTGGCGAACTAGCCCTTCTGATATTAGTGCAGCTGAGATCACAAAATCGAACCAGAGGGCTGGCTGGCCTCGAGATCCCAGTTCGTGCAGGGCGACCGGTCGTGTGAGTGGCGACTGGATTTGGTACAATCAATGACACCGACCAGGCTCTGCTATCGGGGGGCGGACCCAGGGAACCAAGGGAGCCAAGGGAACCAGTCGGAGGGCGGAGAAAGCTCGTACTGTTTTCGGGGCTAGCTGGAATTGATGGATGGGGCCGCAGACTCTGAGAATTTAGGTTTTCTTGTCATTCCCGGAGTGGATGGTGAATTTCAAGGTCCCAGAGGAAAACCCAATCGTTTGCTAGATTCCGCGGGGAGAGCAGGTTCAAGATCGAGGCTTCAAAAATGGGAGGATGACTTGAAAAAAAAAAATATAAAAAAAGCCTAGTTTCATCCGAATATCCTGAAGGTTAAAAAAAAAAATAGCCTTGGGAGATCGAAAAGTGGGTTTTTGTATCAATGTATAGTGTTTAAGCTGGACGCCCGCGAGCAATCACATCCACGACCAGATTGCATGCACTATCGAAATCTGGTTGGTGATGATGGCGAGTGGCGGTGACTTGCTTTGCAGGTGGGTGCGGCGAGGATTTGCTGCCAGGGCACAGCCTTAATGCTGACTCTCTGCAGGATAATCGGCTCAGGGAGGAGAGGGCTGACAGGAGGCGGAATGATAAGGAAAAATGAGAGTGACGGGTGGAGAGACGATGGTTGGGCTGACTTGATTACTTGTAGGAAGTATGAAGCAGGACGACGTACTTCATAGGATCATGGGGAAATTGCAGATTACTTGCCGAGTCGTGGCAGGCCAAGAGGTCCGTGGCCAAGGACAAGACTTGATAGCTCAATCGAGAGCAAGAGCATCCTTGAAGAGATTTGGTTGAAAAACGGGCTAGACTTGGAGAACAGACATGGAGAGAGAGAGGGAAAGAGATACAAAGTCGACAGAGAGCACGAGAGGGAGCGAGATAGCTTGATCCAACTCGGTTCGGTTAGCCCCCCTCCAGGTTGCATCGCGGCTTTACTTGTAAAAGTGTGGATAATATGTTATCGGCCCAGCCATCGTTGATGCTGGGGTACTCCGACTACTCGCACACAGGCACGCGACGACATTCAGAAAGTGCACTACCAGACGTGAAAAGTACGGGGCAAAGGCCACACATCCAAGCAAGCGTAATATGGGGAACCTTGAACCATGTTGGCGGAGGCGAGAAGTGGTCGTATTACTTACTTGGCAGCACCAGCAAGTCGCTAATAAGCACTCGGAAACAGAGTGGTCTGGGAAAGCGGCGAATGCAACAATAGGACGAGAGGCTAGTGAGAATTGGCATAGGGGAGGGTAGAGAACCGGGTCTCCAGCATGATGGGCGGGTTAAACTGGTAATGTTGGCGGGGATTGGGAAACGTTTGGTTGGGTGCGACCTTGCAGCTCCATCCCGAGATAGGCAGGTCCGAAAGATGGATCCAGCCTAGAGCCCAGATCGGTTTGGAGGCAATGGAGGGTGGGTTGGATTTGTCGGTTTGGTTACTTCCTAAGAAGAACAAGACCGGAGGGGTCAGGGGGGACTCGACTTTACCACGAAGTACGCATACGCAGACCAGGAGAACTGGGGGGGATGAGAGATAAATTAATCGAACAAATGCTCTGAGTCCAGTAGGCCAGTCTCGCTGGACTGCGACGCATGAATCTTCCGCATCCAAGGGGGCGGCTGGTTTACTCGGTGGTAGGGCGGCTGGACAATATCTTGTCGAATTAAGCCTTTATGTTCCCTGAACCCGTGATATAGCTAGGCTGACCTACTATAGGAGCCAATATAGTTGAGAATTACAATTGTATTCTTGGATTCATACTTACTCACGTAATAACACAGATCTGGTACTATCGTGCCCAGATAGATACAATTGTTGTCTGCAGTACGAAGTTTAGGCGAAGTAGGATGTACGAACTCTACTTGCACTTGAAGTAAGAAGGGGAGTGCAAAGTGCCAAGTACCCGAGGTACCACTACTCCCACCGGTCACCAAAAAAGGCAATCTCACAACAACCACGGACCCGGAGCCGCCCAGAAGTCCAATATTGTTTCCGACAGCGTACTGCGTAACAGCCCGTGTCAAAGATTGCGGAGTAGCACCGAGCAAGGTTCAATGTTCCATGAACGACCTCCCCATTTGAGCCATGCGAGGAGTCGCACCATCAGCCCGGGACCAGCCATATCTTGATACTTTGTCACTGAAAAGTCAGAGATAAGTCGAGCGTTTTAAATCTGTGGAGCGAGATATCAAAGCTTCGTTGCCCCTTGCCCCTTGACTTCCCTTATCGTCTCGGTGTAGACGGCAGGTAGTGTACTTCGTAGATAGATCGATAATAGATAAAACTCAATCGCTCTGTTAGCTTCGCGACGTTTTCTGATACCCGTTCCAGGCCGTTCTGGACCGAGACCCTGAAGTTCGTTCAGCGCTCCATTCTGGATGCCAAGTGAGACGGACACACTACCACAGCGGGCCATTCCCTGTTCCCCCATCGTATATGTCGTGTGTGATGTGTGTGATGGGCTTTAACGCCTTGGGAAATCGGGGTTAATCCATGCAACTTGCCAACTTCGTACACTCAGCCAGACCGACGAGGTGCGCAATAATAACCAATTGGTCTCTAGACCACTTTAAGTGCAAGCGCGATCCTTTAGCATCGCCAGTGGTTCGTTGCCAATTCCATCATGAATATGTACGTGTATGTCATTCTTCGTAAACTCATCAGACTCTTTTTCCATCGCCCATCACAACCGTTCTTCTCGGTGTGTGCTGCGATGGTAGGCTACGGCAGGCCTTCTAGAAATATCTGCTCTGCTGCAGCCACCATATCGTACTTCGTAAGCAAGGACGAAGTAGTTTACTGTGTAGAGCCAAGTGTTGGACCAACCGCTTGGGGACTTCTGTATCTCGGGTCATTAAAGCGTCATGCTGTGCGACACATAAGTTTAGGTACTTTTCAACACGGAACGGGGGTGGGGGTGGGCTCGTCGGTCGAGGATTATCCTGCGACAAGTCTTTTTGTTTCTTTCACCTGCAAGTTTGCACGCAAGTCACAGACCAAGAGCAGGTTCTAAGTGACATGCCCGCCCAAATTGGGGTTGACGAACGAGCTGCGCAAAAGCACAGAGGTCTGAGGATTTTTTGCCTGTGGTGCCACTTCCCCAGGCCAAGCCAGCCCCGTCACAAGCGTCATCTCCATCCACCGTTTTGGTATCCCTCGGCATGGCAATCACACGTCTTGATCAAATTCAACCCTTGCTTCTTGCTTCGGTCTGCGAAGTAAAGTTACATGTGCAGACGAAGTATTGAAAAAAGCACAAATCGATATGGCGATTCGTTACTAAATCTGCTTCGTCCACAATTCCTTGAGTGGCTGCCCAAGTTTGCCCATGCCCACGTGACACTCTGGGGAAATCGTTGGTACTTCGCCAATCCCAGCGCTCGTGATCTTCAACTTGCGGCGTAGACTCGTTCAATTCAAATTGTTGTTTGTCTCCTCAGTGACGTCAAGTGGAGATCTGATCTCCCTCATCAAGATGGCTGTGAGCCTGTGAGACTGATCAGCGCTGCGTCTGTTCGCCAACGTCGATCCACTCCAATTGTCTTGTTTTATTCCAGCTCCGATCCGGGGCAGAGCATAAGAGTTTAATACTGGTCGAAGCAAAATACTTGAAAGAAAAAGTGATCATGATTAGAAATACAGCATCTTGCAATTGACAATTGAATCAGCCAACAATATTTGCTACATTGCGTGTAACAGTCATGATGTTTGGATACACAGAATATCAAGATTGTCTCATCAGGGGAACCCCTCATCCCTCAAGATCCTCGCCATTGATCTCACCAAATGTAATTTCGTAGAATTAATCCTCCAGAATCCCCAGAATGCCCACCAAGATCTTCATCACGGGCGTCACAGGCTACATCGGAGGCGACGTCCTCTACTGGCTGTACCAAAACCACCCAGACTTCGAATACTCCACCCTTGTCCGTTCCCAGGAGAAAGCAGACAAGGTCCTAGCACAATACCCCGACGTACGCATCGTATTAGGAAACCTCGATAACTCCGAGAAGATTGAAAAGGAAGCCTCCTGGGCCGACATTGTCGTTCGTAAGGTCTACCTCTTTTGGACTCTTAGACCCCCCCCCCCCCCCCCTTGCAGCTAACAGAGGGAATTCGGCCGGTATCAGACACAGCCGATGCATCAGATAACGTCAACGCAGCCAAAGCCATAGCCAAAGGCCTCGTCGAAGGCCACACCCCCTCTCGCCCAGGCTACTGGCTACACACGGGCGGCACGGGCATCCTAACATACCTAGACTCCGAAGTCAACAAAACCGAAGGCGATCCATCCCTCAAAGTCTTCGACGACTGGGACGGCGTCTCCGAGCTCGTCAACCTCCCACCTGAGGCCTTCCACCGAAACGTCGACGAGATCGTCCTCAAAACGGGCACCGAGCACGCCGATCGCGTCAAAACGGCCATCGTGTGTCCTCCTACCATCTACGGTAAGGGTAGAGGGCCGGGCTCGACCCGGAGTAGACAGGCGTACGAACTTGCCAAGTTTATCTTGTCTGAGGGGTACGTCCCGCGCGTTGGACGGGGCCTCGCGAGGTGGAATAATGTGCACGTGTACGACGTGAGCAAGTTATTCGATGCGCTTGTCAACGCCGCAATCGATCCTTCGCGGGCTGATGATGACGAGTTGTGGGGTGGGAAGGGATACTACTTGTGCGAGAATGGCGAGCATATCTGGGGCGAGCTGGCGGAATTCATTGGGAAGGAGGTTTTGGAGCAGGGGTATTTGAAGGAGAAGCCCGAGGTGAAGGAGTTGTCTGTCGAGGAGGTGGCTAAGTCGCCAGCGGGCGTTGATGCGGTGAGTTGGGGGTGGAATTCGCAGGGGACGGCGCATAGGGCGAGGAATTTACTTGGGTGGGAGCCGACGGAGCGAAGTATCTGGGACGAGGTGCCCGATATGGTGCGCTCTGAAGCTGCGTTGTTAGGTCGGTAGACGACTCGGCGAATCGAATAACGTATAACTGAAGAATATGATGAAATGCAATGCGTAGCTGACGCCAAGTCTATTTGCAAAGCTGGAATAGATGTTCGAACATGCAGGTGGCCGCACAACTAGTCAATAATGCTAGCTAAGAAAGGGGGGGGAGGGGGAGTCGAATGTGGTTTCATCCCGGCGCTTGCTGAGTATACCATGATAACCGTTGGCATATGCCTCAGAAATGAATCCCGCAAAGTCCCTCTGCCTATGTAGTTTCAATACCCAGCTTCTCTACCACCCTCCTGACAACATCCTTCGGCGCTCTTCCCCAGTCCATCCCCTTCAACTCGGACGCCAACGAAACATCCTCACCCTCCTCATCTTCTTCTTCCGCAAAGATGCTCCACAACTCATCAACAACATAAGTCCGTACCCGAGGCCAAGGATGATACAACATAGCCCCCAACCTCTTCTTCGATTCTACAATCCCTTCTTCCACCCGCTTCATCCTCACCTGGCTCCTATCTTCCTCTTCCAAGCGCGCAATCCCACCGTAGACCTTGGTACACGTTTCAATCTTCCGCACATTGCTACTCTTGTAGGCCGATTTCTGCATCAGAAACGCGAGAGTACGCGCATCTACCTCGCCTGATCGCTGCATGAGGCCTACGTTGAGGAGGAAAGAGACGATTTCGAGCGTCGGGGTTAGTAGGCGATCCTGTCCTTGATGATCCCTTAGATTCCGCACGAGAGCTCTGCAGACCATGTCGAGCTTTTCTTGGGACTCCTCGCAAAAGTTGCAGAGTACCGCCCTGCTCGTGATGACGAGGGTCTCGTTTCCTGTGTCTGCGGATGTCACGTAACCAGCCAGCAACTCACACATCCACGCTGACTGGTCAGCCTTCGCCGTGTCTGAGATGAGCGGCAAGAGGCAGTCGGTCTCTGACATTCGGAGCAGGAACTCCAGGTATTTAGGAGAGGATGAGGTATATGATTTAAAAGTATCCTCATAGCTTTAACGGTTAGTCGTAAGAAACGTTGGGACGCTTTCATGCCCAGGACAGCTCTAGGATGGGGAAAGGTGACCTACTTGGGATGCAGAAGAAGTGCCAACGTCTTGTGAGCTTCATTTCGGACCCTGTCTAATTTTTCGGCGGCCAGGCGCAGCACGCTGAGGAAGAGCGCGGACACGGTCCTTTGGAGCCATTCATAATCATTAGGGGTCGCGTGAGCTATGGATTGCCACATGGTCCTAGTGGCTTTCAACGAACCGCCGCGTAAATACGCTCCGATGTCCCCGCGAGACGTCGCAGTATAGTCGTTCAATCCCTCCATGAGCAACCCGAGGAAGCGGCGCGGCTCCTTTCGCAGAATGTTACTCTGTGTCAAGCTGCTCAGGAGAGACGACTTCACTTCGAGATCCTTCTCCGTTGCCCACCTTTGCAACAAAGAATCGCAAACCAGGTTGGCGGCGTCAATACCTTGCATCCCGGTTGCAGAGCAGATGGGATACGCCATCGCGATAGCATGGAAATATCCTGCGGCATCATGAAGTTTGGAGGAGTGCACCTTCACGAGCTCTGCCCATTCGCGTACCTTCTCCGCCCGATCACTCGGACGCGAGAGAACAAGGAAAACGAGCGCAGCCCTCGGGATGGCGTCCACTAACTCTTCCGATTCTTCGTCTACTAGTTCTAGCCATGATGGGATGATGTCGCCCAAAGCAGAAACCAAAGCTTGCGATTCTCTTTCAGCAAGGTCTTCAGAGTCGAAGGTCGCCATAACGTCCAAGAGGTCTCCGTTAATCTCTTTACCAACAAGAGATTCGCCAATATGTAAGGTATTTGTTCCTACATTGCCCTCCCAGCCCCGCCCTCTTAAAAGAATGGCCGCCTGGAAGATGGGTATCGACGAGATAACTAGCCGACTTGCAGCTTCTGCAGCCAGCTCTTGCCGGCGAAGCGCTGAACTTTTAAGAATACCAAGGATGTCGAGCATGCTTGTCACCATCTTACGAAGGAGGTCCCGGAGCCCGTTCAGATCTAGCGCGTTCTTTTCAGAGAGGAGTGCCAAGGTATCAGGAATCCTGTCGAATACAGAAGCGAGTGATAGGAGAAGACCGTGCCGCTCTTCAGCCTGGCGTGGCTGAAGCTTCTTTAGATGGTGGAGGAGAGTGTCGACAGAGTCACCCAAACGTCGCAGCGCGGCGGGGGGATTGAGCGACGCGAGTTGGAAAGTAATAGTGCCGAATGAAGTGCCAGCAGCGCGCCGAGCAGCAGCATCTGCATCACCCACACCTCTCCATCCAAGGAGGGAGTCCAAAAGCGCCTCTCCATAGCGGCTTGATAGATTCGTTGCTTGAATGGCAACTTCGTGGAGAGCCCTGGACCGCAGCGCAACCGCGTGATAATCAACGACTTGTACGAGCCCGATGCCCTCTTCGATGGTATCTGGGTGCCGGCCAATAAGTTCCTGGAGGGCGGCCGAAGAGCCTCGTCGAATGTTGCCGGCCGAATCGCGAGAGGCTGTCACCGCAAGTTCCGTTGCAAGTACCTGAAGGATTGTTGAATGTGCGGGGTGAGATTTGGCGGCGAAGACAGACTCAATCGGAATTTCGAGTAGCTCTTGCGTAGTGTACCGCCTGGCCAAGGCCCAGATACCGAAGCAGGCGGCGTCACGCACATTGCTTCCAATAGACCCACCAGAGGTGCTCCTCTGTTCAAAAGAGAGACCAAGCAGGAGCGCATGGACAATGTCGGACAGCTGGTCTGGGGGAGGAGAGCGGCGATAAAGTAGATGTGATAAGGTCAGCATCAGTCCATGCCACTCTAGCGGGTCAACGGAAGATAGATCGCGAGTGAGTTTGCCCTCCGGGTTAAGCGGATCCTTAAGCCAGACCACTCTGCGGTTCAAGGAGTCCAAAACAGCTTCTACAACTTGCGATGCCATGTCCGGGTCAAGGCGCAAAGTGATGACACTCAAAGCCTTGCTAGCCGCGAAACGTACTGGCGTATCGTTGTCAGATAGCTTTTCAAGGAGCGAGCCAATGCAGGCCTCAACCAACTCGGTTCCCTGGAGCGTCTGCGGTTCCTGCCGGAGAATCAGCACAGTAGCTGAACGCATAACTTTGATCATGATCTTCCTGGCAAAGGCAGAGCCATTAATAGCCTCGAAATTTGGACAGTCCCTCCCGCCGGTCGTGATCGAGTTTATGGCATGGAAGATACGGATGAGGTACTTGTCCATATCTGACGTGTCCATCGATGACCTTAGAATTCCAGCGAGGTAAGAGAGTACGCCGATAAAATGATATGTGGACTCTGTGAGGGGTTCATTGGTGGGCCGTAGAACCCAAAGAGCCCAATTTACCAAGGCATCCAGGAGACCCAGTTTTTGCATATCGGAGCGCATCGAGATTCGCACAAGCAAGGCCTTCGCGGCATCGCGCTCCCTTCCTGGCGACGAAAGGTATTTGAAGGCCAACGGGAGAAGTCTCAGGGTGATTCCCGGGAGATTCGGCGGCCAGTTGAGACCGGGGACGGCTGGTACGGAAACCTCATTAAGATCAATCGACGAAATGGAGGCGAGGTCGAAAGGCGCGAACAGCAGATGGGACAGCCACAGGAGCGTGATATATCTTTCCTGCCACGTCCATTGAAGGAGCCAGTTGGGGTTCTCGGGATCACTAGGAATCTGCTCGGCTTCTTCGAGCGCGGACAACAAGTGTTCTAGACACTTGGTCTCGGAGCTGAGGAAACGCACTATGACTTTCTCCCCGCGAATCTTACAAAATGAGTACAGTAACCTCGCTACAGCTCGAGGAACGGGCTCTAAAAGTTTAGAGTTTACCAAGACAGCGCCAGTACGGCCCCGGGATGTGAGCGACTGGAGATAGGCGTCCGAAAGCGTATGGACGAACTTGGCCAGATGAGGGTCCAGAAGTTGGGGCAGCTCTTGGAACGGGGACAAAATCTAATTCCGCCACGAAGAAGCAGTCACCGACATATCAGCCCCGACTAGACCCTATAGAAGGGGTGAGTATCCGGCTCTCACTCACCGACTGATCCAATCTGAAAGTCTCCCACGCCCGCACACGGGTCCGGAGGCGAGTTCCGCCATGGCCATCGGGCTTATAAAGGAAGGTCGGCAGTGTGCGTTCAAATTCGGCGATGAGGTCGGCCGACTCCTTCTGGAGCTTCACGTCCCCCTCGTCGTCTTTGGCGTCCATGGTTGAGGGGCAACCTGAAGAAGTGGGCGGGCGGGTGGTACGGTTCTTGAAGTGGTTCTCCTCTTCTGCCTAATATCGGGGACCTGTAGGATGTTAAAATTTCGAATTCAAATTCTTCCACAATCCGGTTTCTGGCTCATCATGATCGTTAGGCAACAACTTGAAGTTGACAATAACTTGCCAATATTTGTAGCTCCAGCTCGCCCGACTGCTCACCCAGGCGCTCACCCAGGGTTGATGCCTGAGTCATCAAATTTTGTATGTAAAATAAGTATGGTCTGTATTAAATCATCCTCCCACCTCAACTCCTTGAATAGGTAATCATTTTCAGGAATCACAAACAACGGTCTAATATTCGAAGAATTACAACCGCATAGAGTACTTTTGTGATAATGCTGCTCCTGGCGGTTTGAGCACTTTTAGTAGTCCAGTCCCGCCCAACAATTCCCATCAAAATGTTGTCCAAATTTCTCTCCTCTTTACTTGGTTGTGCAGCCGAAGCACCTCCTCGACAATAGTCGTCGTCAAGCTAGGGATAAGTTGATTGCTGCCGCTGAAGCAGCTGGCTATAAGCCTGGGCAATTTCAAGAGCGGGATAGCAAGACTGGCCTCGAACAATATGACGACAAAACGGAAAAAGCGTTTGAAGCCGCGGTCCACGGTTTCGTAGTATATGTTTGCCCCTGTCCGCTCCCTTCCAGGTCTACCTCTGACTTAAACGGCTATAGTTAGTATTATCACTACCGAATATCGAACGTTGGCGGACAGCTCAGAGTTTAGGCTCCTCTGGAGGTAGGTACCGATCTGCAAATCGTTGCCACAGCCAGTAGAACTAAACTTATAAGTACTAGCGATATTATTAGCAAATTGAATGTAATGCGTGCAGTAGATGCATCAGTTCATTGACGTCTTGATAAGGGGTCCAATATTCTTGTCCTCGATGGCATGCTTGCTGCTAATCTTGTAAAATCGGCCACGGTCGGCACTATATTGCATCCTGGTCCTGGAGATTGCACTTGCCTCCCTGGTCGCAGATGGGGCAGTCCAGGGGATGGTTGGCAAGGAGGCACTCCATCACACCCTCGCGGGCCTTGTGGACGAGAGGGGAGTTGGCCTTGACGACCATGCCGGGTTGTACGGGCCACACGCAGGCTTCTTCTGGCTAGGAACAAATCTTAAGTTACATCCTATATTACAATCCATGAGACAGATCCCGTACCGAATGCGGCATAACCCATTTGATGATCATTCCAACCCAAACTCCAAGTCAAGCGCCTGCGCAAGACTAACCGATTCGCTAATAATTGCATGTTCCTCCGCCGAGAGCTCTACAGGTTCCCTTCCCACCATGCAGCTCATTTCCTGTCTGGACGGACCCTTAATCCAGGTCCCGTCAACCATCCAATGCGTGGGAACACCGAACGTCTTCTTATCCACCTTCTTATTCTTAAGGAGGCTGCCATTATACCATAGGAGCTTATCCCGTTCATCGACATGGGCAATCACGAAACTGCAGAGATTCGCCTCGCCTTTCGCCGTAGGCTCTTTCAGCCAGCCGACTATGCTAGCGTAGTGCTCCTCAAAAGCGTATTGCGACCCCGTCAGCTCGAAGCCGAACCACCAAGACTCCTTGTCGCCGTGTCCCATCTCGTAAGTCGTCTTTCTTACTTCTTTCGAGTTTTGCCAGGCGATGTGGAGCAGGCCGACGAGGACATCTAAGCGAGATTTGTCCATCACGACGACACCCGAGTCGCCTTCCTCCGCATAGTCTTGCGTAAAGGCGAGCGACCTGTTCAGCATGGCGCTGGGATGGGTGGCTTGAGATGTCCACCACTCGTGCCGCTCTTTGAAAGCGCCTTTCCAGAGCAGGCGATCGTGGAATAGCAACGCCCCGGTTGAGGCGTACGACTTTTGTTTCAGCAGGGTCTCGGGTGGTTGGAGAAAGACGGCGTCGGCGTCTACAAGAATGACCTCCTCGAACGAGCTGGCCAAAGCCGCGAATGGCTTGATGGCCCACCCGCCGTTCCGGAGGTCGACCGCGTCGTCATCGAATACATCCAGGACATCACTAAACCGGATGTCGCCGAAGCGTGACTGAAGCTGCTCGCGATCCGCGGGGGAAAGATCGTGGTCGCCAGCATAGACTACCTCAATGGGGAGAGTGCAGGGGATGACCTCCCGCAGAGAGCTGATTAGGTGGTAGGCGTATCGGAGGGTTCCCGAGCCAGTCGGGATGACAATTCCTTTTGTTCCTCGCTCGAAGCTATCCAAGAGGTCGGCGAACGGTGTGTCGGAATGTGGATTGCGCGGGGAACGCTGTAGGAATGGGAACAGTGAAGGCGCGGCGACCTCGACCGCTCGCACCAGGCGTTTCTTCTCGTTCATGTTTGGCGAGGCCAAGGCCAAGGCCATCCAGTTCCGAAGCTGCTGTGCTCTCCGGCCTAGCTCACCGAACTTTTCCTTGTATGGTGGCCGCACAGGGGAGTCTGCGAAGGATTGCACCGTCTGTTCGATGTGGCCTATCTCTTCCTCGGTGAACATTGGCTGTCCGCCCTTTCCTGAAAATGAGTCTTGTCCCCATGATAATGAAGAAGAAAAAGAAGATCGATAGGGATTATAGGGTGACAGGATGAAGAATACAGCAGCCAGGCCAGCCGTCCAAAGAACAGCGGTCGCAAAGCGGGTGAGCCGGATCGACTGAGCAACGAAAATCATCGAGTCCGAAGGATATGGAACTGAAGGAAATGAGGAATAGGCTACATAGCTGATAAGATTGGAAGGTGAAAAAGACGAATACTTGTACTCTGGCGACAACTAACTGCTGATCCTTCTCTCCCCAAAATCCACCTCCCTTGCCTCGAGTCCCTGGGCTGGCATGCCCGGACAGGACCTTCGGCCAATCAGTTAAGCGCCTCACCCTCGGGCGGCGGCAACCTGCATGGCCCGCAATCAATCAAACGCTGTGTTGGTCCCCTAAGTAATTATATTGAAGCCAACATCACGTTGCAGCCGGCCTCCATCCTGAGAATCCCGAGAATCCCAATAGGAAGCGTTCAAGACGATGATGAAACCGCCGAGAGTGGCTCTTATGGCGAAGTGCCCTCCTTGGAACCCTCCCATCCTTTCCTTTTTTTTTTCCCCCTCGCTCCATCCCGAATATATAATTTTTTCGGCTCAGTACTTTTAAAAGGTCTTTCAGTACTTCGGGAATATCGGCCATCTTCTTTTACGTGTCGTCTTCACTAATGCCTTAGAGGCTCTCACCTTAACAAGAAATGACTGGCAGAGCACTTTGTTTCTTCCTGACCTTCGCATCCATATTTACCACCGCAGTGCGAACAGCAACTACATGCTACGGCGTCAACGGACTTGCCTACGCGGACCAAGTCATATGTCCCGGGTCTAGAGCATGCTGCGGTGTCAACGCGACATGCTTGGACAACAGGCTCTGCCATAATGCCGGCGACCCCCAGGATACCTTCGTTAGGGGCCCATGTGCGGACGACCCCTACGACGAGAGCAAATGCGCATCGATATGCGTCTACAGTATGGATCTACCCTTTGCCAGTTTGGTATTTTGGGGGAGAGAAGGGGTTGGCTTCTGGGGCTTTTTCAGCTGACTGACTTCTTATAGACGAGACTCAGTTTCATAACAATTTCTTCCCTCGCGTAAGGCGATGTGATGACGGGAGTCTTTGCTGCAGCAACGATACCACGTGCTGTTTTACCGGAAAAGGAGTTTTCCTCGACAATAAAGGCAACATAATAGATGACAAGGCGACCCCTTCATCCTCCTCCTCCTCCTCATCGTCCTCGAGCTCACCTACGAGCACGACGGACGCTTCCTCCGAAAATTCTTCTTCCACCCCGGATGCACAGAGCGACCGGGCGCAAGACTCGACCGGCTTTAAAGTGGGATTAGGGCTCGGAATCCCGCTCGCCGCTATCATCGCCGGCTGCGGCGTGTGGTTCCTGCTAAGGAGGAGGCAACAGAGTGCATCGTCGCCGCCCTCCACGGAAAGTCATGCGAACGCGCTGCCGCCAGACGCAAGGTACGATAGTTCTCAACCGTACGCGCACCCTGCATATGGCCCCCCGGGCAAAGTGGCAAGCGAGCTACCGGGGATGAATGAACCTGCACCTGTAGAGCTTTGGGCTTCGCCTATGCCTATGCGTCAGAATTGATGGTAAAGCCGCGAAGCCCTCCAATCTCTTTTCTTTTCTTCCCTTTTCTCTTTTTTTTATTATTATTATTCTTTTTTTAGTCGAGATTCCGAACAAGGTGCGTGCTACCGGGATTCTGATGATCTCACTTACGTTGCTGGAGTTCGTGGGCGTACTTGCGTATTAGACGACCCTTTTGTTTTGGATAGTTGAACGGTTCATTGTTTACCTACACGATAAGTCTTCTATCACCTAGAGACAGACTCAGCCGGGGCCTTGTGGCGGAGGGCGTTACTGTTACTTGTTTGAGGACGTTTGGCGAATTTAGGTCTTGTTGACTAGCGCTCAGCTCGCGAACTCGAGAGGGCGGTTGCCGGATTTAGACGTTTGGATGGATATAAATATGGGATTTAATGTAATATCCTGGAACGATTAATATCCCAATGCTTCGAAGAGACAATCCGGGTAAGTGAGGCGATGCCAGATGAGGAGTATAGATACTTATGAGTTTGTAGTAATACTATTGAACACATGTACATTCATCTATTCATACATCTAGATGTGAGGAAGCTAGGAAGCTAGCTGGAGCAGAGGAGACAAACGATCTATGAAGTCCATCTAATCTAGACTTTGCCGGAGCCAATAAAATTAGAATAAAAGGAAACAGAAGAATCGTCCCCTGCCTTGTGTGCATTACCGGAGTAAGTGCGATCATGGGCTGCTCCCCGGTCCTATCTCCTGGCTGTGATGATGATGAGCCCAAATAAACCCAAAGATTGAGGCAGAGCGTAGTGGATGAGGGGGCGAGGAGTTGTGAAGCTCTTGCGCCTCGGTATCCGGACCCAAACGCCGCATGCCAGTGTTCTGTTCGTCCTGCCGCCCGGTAGACTTACCATGTTAAGTCTCAGTGGTGATGAAGACCATGCTCTCCTCAATTGGACAAGTTGCTCATGCCCGCACCCTCTGGAACTTACGCACATAGCCCATCAGGAGAGGAGGGTATTGCTCTCGTACCATCACCTGGACAGCAAAACCTTGCGAATGTACTCCCTCACAAGCTTCAGCGCCGCCCTCACCAAGTCCTCCAGCCTCCTATCTTAGTACTTGTTGAATGGCTTCCATATCTGTCGGCTGAAATCCAGCGTGAGAGCGTGAAGTGTATTTATACTCGTAACAGGGCAACGCAAAATCAGAGCTTATATTAGGAATTTTGGCACTGGGATATCCCGAGCATGATCAATAGATTTTCCCCAGAACTGGAATGCAGGCTCGGAAAACGGGAGTCTATTACTGTCAGACTCTGGAATTTAGAAACTCTGTGAGTGTGCAGCGGCTGGAGGGGCAGGGTACATTGGATCATATGTAGGCAAAATCTACCAGGAGCGCAGGTTACCGAGCCTCAGCAGTAAGCCTATATGAATTGTAAATTCCTGTACCCGCTCTTCCCCTTCCCCTTTATGCATGCATGCATGGCTCACCCCGTCTGCTCCTGCTCACCCCGGCTCACCCTGCTCCTCGTGCGTGGACAGCTGTGGTGAGCAAAATCCGCAGATATTACGAAGTGGAAGTGAGGTGTAGTTGTATTATTACCAAGCAGACGGGGTTAAGCATCGATCGATCAATTGGTACAATTGTACCACCACTAATGGACCTTGACAGCACCTTGGGCGGCACTGGCAGGTGGCAGCTCAGGTACTTGAATGTTGTCCCTCGGCGTCCAGGGGCACAACATCATAGTGGGGTAGAGGTCGGATACCTCAGTACACAGGTGCAATTCGACAATAGGTCGGCGAACGATGACTGTTGGGTCGGGGCCCTGGGCTTGGTCAGCCACCAAACGTCCAAGCCTTGGCCATCAAACTATGGTTCTATGCCCCTCTGCTGCAGTACAGCGGTGAAACTGCTCCACTTCACCACAGCAGCAACCAAATTGGTCTACTTCGTATTATCAGATGCCCGAGGGATTGAGGGGTTGAGGGATTCATAATCTACGCCAGCAATTGATTGATATTTGTACTTCGTACTATAATTAGTATTGTCCCTACGCTACCCTACTTCTCGGTTTGATCTGTCGACTCCCAAGCGGGCCGTACGTTGCATTGATGTAGCGCAGTCTCGGCCGCGGAGGAGTGCACTGCTCCCACACACAAGAGCCAATCCGGGTCAACCGGCATACACGGATTGGCACCTGGTCCCCCCACATCGAAGCCGTCAAGCGGCGAGACTCTCCGAAAATCTCAATTGGGACCGACCAGGAACTTTGTCAAGGCGCAGCCGACTCCCGGATCAGTTGTGTTTCGGCACTTGTGTACTTCTGCAGGGCCAAGGCATTGTCTACCGACAGAAGCCTGGGCTAGACTATACAACCAGAGGACTCACTGATGCCGGTTTAAATCCCAAGGTTGGATCCTCTCTCCTATCTGGCCAGGCTCCTGTTTCCTCCGCAGCACGCCATCCCGTCTGCTGCATCCTCGACCTTTACATCTTTATTTAGTAGTACAAGTAGATCCTCGTACAGCATCGCGGGGTTCTGAGTCACCTCATCTGCTTTCCAACCTTGCTTTCTTGATTTCTCACACTCCAAGGTGCCCACGTACCAACCACCTCCGATTCCTTTACCGCCTTGCCCAATGATCCTGGGCGCCGATGCCACCGGTGTGTTAGCGAGGCACCGGACCCGGCCGACCCCCCTTGTGCATACAGGGAGCCCAGGCGCATAGTAGGCTTCGTTGCTGTGGCACATGCCACCTGCATTTCTCGCCTTGGGAGAGAACCGTTCTGCCCTTCTTCCTTCTTTTTTCTTTTCCTCGGAGCGCCCAAAGTTATTCTGCCTTTCTACTCATCACTTTCTCTTGGAACTCTCCGGCCAATATACACCCGGTTCGATCCTTTGTTCCCGAGACTGAGGACATCCATCTCCTCAGCCTGCCAAAGGGTTGGCAAGGATGAATATAAATCAGACGGTCGCTGCCTGGCCAGTTGATAGGCACCAATTCTCTTCCAGCCTGCCTCAAAATTCCTTCCTCAGTTACGATGCGATCAGTTCTTTTGTGATTGGCGATATTCTACTCAGCCCTGCATCAGGCTACGGCCCAATTCAGAACTCCCCAGTTCCCTCCGGCACGTTACAATGGATCCGTCATCTCGGTGATGTCGCTCGTTCTGGATACCTTCAAGTAATCATCGTTGTCGTGTCTATCATTTCGATCTTCCGAGCCCTAGCTCGTCTGAGACGAAACAGCCCTCACGCCTATTATCAGAGCAGCTGCCAGGCATCACGGCGGATCAAGACCCCGCTCGCATATGAACTATGTTCTTTGATCACCCAGGCTCTTGCTGCCGCCCTCCTGACAACCTCCGCTCTACGTAGCATGACGCACTGGACTAATGCCGCTGCTGGTATTTACATTCTCGTCTTCGGCCTTGTACGAGTTAGCTGTCGGTCTCACTGGAGATTTATCGCTCTTCATCAAGCCAACTTTGTCTCCTTTTCCCTCCTGCTGTTGCTGGTATCGACGCATTGGCTTCCCTGTATTCAGACTTCTGTCTCGTGCAATGCTCGTACGCCACTTGGCGCAGGCTCACTTGCCCTCGCCTTATCTGTGGTCATCGCATTTTCAACTCCGAGAGAATGGCCGTCTCCATTCGCTGACCACGATGGCATAGCCGAGGTGAAGCACGACATGCCGCCGTCACCCGAGGAGACCTGCAGTTGGCTTAGCTATTACTGCTCGTACGAGTGGTTCACTCCAACAGTCTGGAGAGGCTGTACCAGCGGTCTGCCGAAAGAGCAACTTCCAAACCTTCCCTGGTATGACCACCCAGCGTTGCTCTTAAAACGCGTCCGTCGGGCTCGGCAGTGGGGGAAGAATACATTCTGGACCACCGTTAAGCTCACGCAGAGCGAGTTGCTGCTCATGACCACGTGGGCTTGCAGTTCTTTCGTTCTTGAAATCGTTCCTCCTTTTACTCTGTACATGCTTCTTGACTATATCGATAACCCCCAGGATGCGGTATACCGTCCCTGGGTCTGGTTGGCCCTCATATTCCTTGGGCCGACCGCCCGGTCGATCACCTGGCAGCAGTACATTTTTACCTCTACCCGCCTCATCGTTCGCATCAAGTCCGCCTTGACGCAAGAGCTTTACCATAGGCTTATGGAGTCGATGGAGCTCGAGGAAGAGCAGAATCAGTCAGCTCAGCCCTCGAAGAAGAAAAAGAAGAAGAACAAGAAGAAGCAGATCGGGACCGCTACCGGGCGCTTAGCAAACATGATCTCCAGTGACATTGATGCTATTTTCAAGGCCCGAGATGTGATCCTCGTCTGCGTAGCCACTCCCCTCAATGCCACCATCGCCATCATCGCCCTGTACGGGGTCGTGGGGTGGCCTGCCTTCGTTGCTGCCTTTATCCTTGTGACGTCTACAGTCGTCAGCGTATATACCGCGCAAGCCATGATGAAGGCCCAATTTAAGATACGAGATGCTCAAGATTCGCGAATCTCGCTCATTTCCGAGTATTTATCCTTAATAAGAGCCGTCAAATACTTTGCCTGGGAGAGGTTCGCTACCGACAAGATACAGGCCGCGCGTGATGTCGAGCAGATCTATCTTTGGAAATACGTTATCCTTAATACGGCGATCAATATCGTCAATAGCTCGTTCCCCTATGCGGCCCTGCTCGCTGTGTTCTGTATACGCGTTCTAGTCCAGAAGCAGCCGCTCACGTCTTCGGTGGCATTCACAACCGTGGCCCTGGTGAAGAACCTTCGGAGCAGACTTAATATGGCGTCCTTTCTATCCAAGAACATAACCGCTGCCATCGTGGCCTTCAAGCGGCTTGATTCGCATTACAACCGCTGCCAGCCTCTACAGAAATATCCTTCTGGTCCCCTGCGAGTGCAGGGTGGAACGTTCATCCCGAGTAGTACGGCAGTCTTCAAGCTCAAAAACATTACCATTGATTTCGTCGAGAACGGCCTCAATGTTGTCACGGGCCAAAGCGGTAGCGGCAAGACAACCTTGCTACTCTCTCTTCTCGGCGAGACAATCAAGGAAGCCGGGCAGGTTACACGACCTGCCGACGTTGGTTATACTCCCCAGACTGCATGGCTTCAGAATGACACAATCAAAAACAACATCGTGCTGGAGGAGGCCTTCGAAAAGGTTCGGTACCGGAAAGTCGTCGAATGTTGCTGCTTGGAGCCGGACTTTGACCAACTCCCCGCGGGCGATCAAACTATCGCCGGCGAGAATGGGACTTCGCTCTCGGGTGGCCAGAGAGCGCGAGTCTCTCTCGCGAGAGCACTCTATTCCAAGGCATCGGTTCTCCTGCTTGACGACATTTTCTCCGCTTTAGATGCTAAGACAGCGGCGGGGATTTGGGAGCTTTGTTTCTGCAGTGATCTCCTTAATGGTCGTACGGTAGTCCTAGTGACTCAAGTTCCCTGGATCGCCGCGCAGTCCGACCTCGAGATAATCCTGGAGAATGGCTCGGTCCTCTCGATTGAGCAGCATATCGGAGTCGTTCGAAAACCGGTTTCGGTGGAGATGGCTTTGGCCACAGACGAGGGTCTTAACGCTCCTGACGGTAGCGACCTGAGCGGGGAGACGATCGCGCCGGCAGTTGTCGGCAACGGGAAAAGGGCGGACGTCGTTGATGCTGAGATGGAGGCCCGTCCCGCCGCGCGGATGATATGTAAGTCAACAACATACTCACATTTCACTCCTCCACCAACAAGAAAACTTGGTTCTCTTCCGTTTCTCTTTCCGATGCTGATAATTCATGATAGATCGCCAATACATCGCCTATTGGGGAAGTCCGCTCTTTGTGTCTGCTTCCATAGTGGTTATAATACTCGGAGCCGCCACAGTTCCGTTGGGTAATCTCTGGATCGCTATATGGACCGGGGAATACGAGAAGGGGGAGGTTATCAACGCCGGCTATTACCTTGGCGTCTATGCGGCGATCATAATGGGCGAAACCGTTCTGTCAAACGCGCCTCTGATCATGAGCAAGTTCGGCGGCTGGATCGCCGCTCGCACAATACACCGAAAGCTCGTCCAAGCGGTCCTGGGAGCGCCACTATCTTGGTACACAGACATACCCGTCGGCCGGGTAGTTAATCGCTTTTCGCGCGACATTGCATCTCTTGATAACCAACTCCCCTACTTGGCAAACATGGTCTTGTGGCAGGGCGTAACCCTCGTTTACCGTCTCGCATCTATCGGTTCCGTTTTACCGGTATTCATTGTACCATCTGCGGCTACATGTCTTATCGGCATTATTGTCGGGGAGATGTATACGCGCACAGGTGTCATTCTCCGCAGACTCGACTCCTCGACGCAATCGCCTGTGTTTTCTCAGTTTTCTGATACCCTTACCGGGTTGGCAGTTATCCGAGCGCGCGAAAACCTGCCCTCGAAGTTTGGCAAGATTCTTGTGGAGCGACTGCTGCTATGGTCGACGGCTGCAGAGTCGCTGTACAACGCGAATCGCTGGGTTGGTGTCAGAATCGACTTGGTTACATCATTGGTGTCCCTTGGAGCCGCTGTGCTTGCCTTGGCCAAGGCGGATACTACCAGTTCTGGACTTATTGGGTTCTCTCTGGTGAATGCAACAGGACTCAGTCACACGATCCTTCTCCTTGTTCGGTCAACGAATGATCTAGAAGTTGAATTGCAGAGTGTAAGTGCAGATAGCGGATTTTTCTTTTTCATCCTCCTTAGTCAACTCAAAGCTCCCGCTAACGTTTATGATCATGAAAGTTTGATCGTTTACAAGAGTACTTAGAAGTGGAGGCTGAAGACGCTTCTGACGATCCGCTTCCCGAGGAGGGCGCTCTAGAAAGCGAAAGTGGCCCCGTCATTCCCCACGACTGGCCAAGTAAAGGCGAGATTGAGTTCCGGAACGTAACGATTCGATATGATCCAGATGGCCCGGATATCCTCTCCGACATCAACTTAAAGCTACGAGCCGGCGAACGAGTGGCTATTGTCGGACGAACTGGCTCCGGAAAGAGTACGGTGAGTAGTAGCAAAATAGACATGATTGATCTCCTCATGGCGCCGAGCTGTTGGCTAATTATGCGGCAACAGTTGGTCTTGTCTTTACTGAGGTTCACCTATATCGCATCTGGGACGATTCTTTATGATGGGGTAGACATAACAAAGGTACCTAGGCGGAGGCTTCGTGAAGCCTTGACAATTATCCCGCAGGAACCGGTCTTATTCGGTGGTACGGTCGAGTCCAATCTAGATCCAAGCGGCCTCGTTTCGGAAGAAACTCTCCAGAGAGTTATCGATTCGACCAAATCCGTCGCATCTTTCCAGTATCGCCACTCCTCGCACGACGGGGGCGACTCTGATAGACCGGACGACGATTCGGGGCAAAGCACCCCAACCTGGTCACCTCAAGGTCTAACCCTAACAGCCCTGGTATCTGCCAAGGGGGAGAACTTTTCTCACGGCCAGCGCCAGGTGCTCTCGCTAGGCCGGGCGCTTGTGCGGAAGAGCAAGCTTATGCTCCTGGATGAGGCAACAGCCAATATGGATCATGAAACAGACAAAGTGATCCAAGACGTCCTTAGCCGGGAGGTGGAGGAGGGAGATGAAGATCGAACGTTGGTCACTATTGCTCATCGCTTGAGAACCATCCTAGATTATGACAGAGTGGTGGTCATGGGCGATGGGAGGATATTAGAGTGAGTATCTGCGACATGAAGTGTTCACCATTCGCATAACCTACGCGAAGAAGAAAGACAAATGCTAATGAGGAAATCAGGACCGGATCTCCTCATGACCTCTATAACGCCCACGGCCACTTTTACAATATGGTTCAGCACAGTGGGGACGATGATGTGTTTAAGCTGATTTGAGGGGGAAGCAGGACTTCACGGGATGGATGATGTAGAGATGTTGATGATTGCAATGACTCTGGTTTTGTATTGTATAAAACAAGGGAATATAAAAGTTTGTCGTTTTGGTTTCAATTAGTGAATTCTAGAGACGAGAGCCTGCAGTGATAATACCCAATCTAGGCTTGAGGTTCTTTCCTTCTGTATTTTCTGACTTCGCTTTCAGCTTTTCCGCGGCATCTTGGAGGACGTTGTGGCTTAGGTAATCCGCGGTGGTCTGTGCCGCAGCGGCAACATCAGCCCACTCATTCCCGAAAGTGTGAGCAGACGTTTTTCCTTCAATTGAAGACCTTGTTCATGACAGTTTCTTTCGCGACACCACCCCACGATCCCCAATTTCGAACGTTCGAAGTCAGTTAATCGATAATATACGAGCTATTGATGTAGCAGAGAGAAAATTCCGCCTCTTCGCCAGCCCACGAACCAAGCCTCTACCCCCCTCCGTCGGGCACTTTGCCGACCCCTTCGAATCGCCCTTCGAATTTTACCAGCATGGGCTCGGAATGACGAAACTCTCAATTAGCCCGCGGACAGCCATCCACGCCATCCGTGGCCTGGCTCTGGGCACGTCCTGTTCGCTCATACTGATATCGGAGGAGCGCCTGAAGCGCCTCGAACTCGCGCGGAAGGTCGTTGACAATGGGAAGCTGATAAAGTCGCAGCGATGTTACAACCCCGGCGGAGCGGTTGCGGCGATGGCCCAGCTGGAGCACACACATGCAGAGCTATCGCGGGTGGAAACCAATATGGCGGCCGTGGATCTTGGGCTGCAAGGATTTACCACCAAAGTAGGAGTTGACGAGGAGGAGGAGGTGAGGACGATATCACAACCATCCACGCAGAGGAGGAGGCCTAGTCGAACATCTCAGGGCTTAGGCATTGAGAGCGCGTTTAGAGAGATGCATTTCCCCATAGGCGAGGCGCAGGCATTTGCTGTTGCGGCGAATTATCCTGCGAAGAAACCTACGAGGGAGGCTGTGCAGTTCCAGCGCGACCATGAAGGCTGGTCACAATTGCCAAAAATACCCGAGGAGGCCCTGGAGCGAGCGAGATCACTCCTTTGCGATTTCCGCCTGCAAGACGACCTCGACGGAGCACAGCGAGTTCTTGATACACTATGCCACCATCCCTCGATCGATAATCGAGACTTGGCGGGAACTGATGCCGAATTTGTGCTCCGAGGTCTCCTCTCCCCCTCGTCTGTCAACCCATCCCAAAGAAGATCTGGCCGACGCTTCAGGCTTGCAGTATTCATGTTCTGGGACCAGTACAGGAAAGGCTCGCCAGAGGAAAAGGCTACCCTGCTCGGGCTGCTAGCAGACATATTTTGTCATGAAGACGCCGGACGAGACATACAATCCTTCCTAGCGACATCCCACCTACAATTCGGACGACATATGACCTCGAAGATTCTTGTCGTCAATGTTGCCAAGCTTTACCGACAGCAAGGAGAGGCAGATGCTCTTGACCAATGGATTTCCCGCGCCGACAAAGCTGGAGTGCCTATTCACGAATCCCACCTGGGAAGGACACTGATGAAGGAATGGGAGACGGAGGACTGCGCCAAAGACCTTCAACAACAAGGGGAGGAAGTACCAAAACAAAACGCTTCTATCTCGAAGTTGAAGGAAGATCTACGACGGCCCATTCGGACGTTATTACAACAGCAAGACGAGACGCAGTATCGCGTATTCGACCGAATGGATGAGGCGGCGAAGCGTTACCAGTGGAATCAGGTTCTAGACGCTTACTCTAATGGCCTGAATGAGGGAATGGCCATATCAGACCCTTGTCTTCGGTTGGCGGTGGAATCGGCAGTGGAGCTGGAGGGCGTCCACAGCGCAAAAGCTCTTCAACTTCTCGAACAAGCCCACGGACGGTCTTTAGATGTAGCGCCGATTGTTCAAACGCTGCTTTTGGCGAGATTCGACGCTATCGGGGACGAACAAGTGGCGGTGCGTGAGCAGAAGGCAAAAGGCCAGGCTTACCGTTCTATGCAGAGCCTTCTCGAGACTGTTCGGCCTTTCTACAACCCACCGTCGGAGCTAGTCTACAACCGAGCCATTCGTGTATGTTTACGGACATGGGAGTTGAATGAAACGAGGGAGCTGTGCCTGCAGCTGGCCAGGGAGTACTGGGGCGGTGATGCGCTGTACGTGGTGTACAATTTTGCCAGTCTCCTCACGGTGGCGGCACGTACCAAGGACTACGAGCTCCTCCAAAGATTACTAGAGGCACTGCCGTGGAGGCCGTACCAGGGACACCCAATCTGCAAGCAGGTTCTCAAAGAGGCGAGGTTATCGATCCGACGGTGGGCGGAACAAGCTACGACGGAAGAGGATAGGAGACGGCATGAGGATGCTCTCGGATACATCGAGATTGCTTACCAGAACGTGTTGAAGACTAGGTCGGGGGTGCATCGGCAGTTTAGGGCGGGGATGAAGAAGCAGGCTTTCGCCGTGCTGACACCGGGACATGTCGTTGACAAAAACGGAAATCGGGATAAGAGGAGTCAAGGCAAGGGTCACGAGGTTAGTGGTGGGGACAACAGACCGGAACAGGGCGGAGCACGGTGGCTCTTCGACATTTATGACGAAGTGTTGAAGACCGAAAACCCGAAATAGAGATTGGGATGTAAGAAGAGCCTAGAATTGATTACCGCATGAGGCAGGGCGGAAAGATGGCAAGATTACTACTGGCATTTGGACTGTACATAACTTTTTGTTTTCCCTTCCCTTTTCTTGTTGTTTTACGGTTCCTTTGTTCCATGGTCAAGGGATGCGTTGAGATTATTGCACTATACTCGAGAACTGAGGCGGATGTACTTAGTAGACAGACATCCTCAGGACATCTCTGCAGATCACACTAGATCAGATGTCGTGAGAGACTACAGAGACTAAACTACATAACAAGTATTCACCAATCAGAGAGACCAATTCAATATCACGTCAATGCCAATTGCTGCTGCCTTGAGCTCTAATTGAAGCCTAGACCCATTGTGGAGTTTTCACATGCTCAATTGGATTTGATTCTTTGCTGTGTGGGACGAGTTCGAGGACGAACATGTAATCGTTACGAATTCTCAATTCTGCCATTGGGACCTTCCAAAAAGTATTGCGAACATGAGGCATGTGATAATAATGGCGTCCTTCGTACTGGCCAATTCCAACCCAATTGACCCACAGGGGATAGAAACGGCTTGTGAGGAGAAAGGGGGGGAAGGAGCATGGGCGGAGAGCGGAGGGCAGGAGCCGGCGGGGGTCAATTGGGGTCTAGAGGCATCAATTGATGCATCCATTGGAAGACGATTCACGATTAACAAGACGCGGATCGAGAAAAAAAAAGGTAAAAAAGAGAAAATCCCAACCAGAAGTTTTAGGCGGTCAGCACCACTCAGTCGAGGATTCCAGGCCAGTGGCACGATTTAACGGCGGGATGGGCTGCTGCAATCTTAGAACCGCCGCGACTTCGGGTACTTCCGCCAACAGCAGCGCCTGCGTACCGCTAACCCTGTTTTCCTAGTGGGAAGGTACCTGCCTCAACCCCTGACGATAACGTACCACGAAAATCTGTTGGCAAAACGGGTGCCTGGGCCAGCGCATTCCTGTCTTGGGCTCTTTTTTGGCTTTTCTTGCTCGCGAATTTTCCCCGGCTCGACGATCCGAATGTGACAGCGTTGGCCTATGAAGGGAACTTGTGGAAGGGGGCACATCACTCCACTCCCTGTTGGTGTCCCTGCTTCTGCTGGCTAGATTTCGGAGTGCTACAAAACTCAATCGTTGTCTGCTTCACACCGAACAGCTTTCCTCACGGACCCCTTTTTTTTCCTGCTTCTCATCTGCCTTCTGCTCCATTCCCTCAATTCTCTTAAAGCCCCCTCTCACTAATATATAGTCCAAGCCACGAGGGAGGCTTTACCCCCTTCTCCGTCGACTTCCTCCATATCTTATCGCCCTCGGCGTCGTTTTCTTCTTTCGCGACATCGGTCACCGAACCTCAGTATTTTCCTCGACACACCACCTTCTTTTCAAAAACAGCCCTCTCGATGAGCCAAACGACCACAATGCCCGCAGTGGCCACGCCCGAGCTTCGGCGCCGGGAGCAATACCATGAAGCCGAAGTCGTCATCGTCGGCGCAGGCGTCTTCGGATGCGCCATTGCCTTCGCCCTCGCCCGCCAGGGCCGCAGCGTCCTCCTCCTCGAGAGGTGGATGCACGAGCCCGACCGCATCGTCGGGGAGCTGCTGCAGCCCGGTGGCGTGGCGGCGTTGAAGAAGCTCGGGCTGGAAGGGTGCCTCGAGGGCATCGATGCGATGCCCTGCGTAGGATATAGCGTCATATACGAGGGCACACCGTGCACGTTCGAATACCCTAAGTTGGATGACGAGGGAAATGTCGTCTACCAGAAGACGGGCAGAGCAGATGGCAAGAGGCCGCAGGGCGTGGGCTTCCACCATGGAAGATTTATCATGAAGTTGAGGGAGGCGTGTCTTAAGGAGGAGAACATCACCGTCGTCGAGACGGAGGCGACGAAACCCATTAGGGGTGACGAGATGGATAAGATTCTTGGCGTGGAAGCGCTGACGCGCAACAAGGAGACGGGGGCGAAGGAGAAGGATTACTTTTTTGGACAGCTGACCATCATCGCCGACGGATACGCGTCCAAGTTCAGGGCAGAGCACCTAGGTTCCGCGCCCGTCATCAAGAGCAAGTTCTACGCCCTCGAGCTCATCGACTGCCCGCTTCCTGCGCCAGCCCACGGCCACGTCATCATCGGCGACACCTTCCCCGTCCTCCTATACCAAATCGGCACCCATGAGACCCGCGCCCTCATCGACCTGCCCGAGAACCTCCCCGCGGCCTCCCCCGCGGCGGGCGGCGTGCGAGGCTACATCAAAAACGTAGTCATCCCTGCCGTGCCTGAGCAGCTCCGCCCTTGCATGCTCAAGGCCCTCGAGGACGGCAAGCTTCCCAAGAGCATGCCCAACTCGTGGCTCCCGCCCACCAAGCAGCAGGCCAACGGCATGATCGTGCTCGGTGACGCCATGAACATGCGCCACCCCCTCACAGGAGGCGGCATGACGGTCGCTTTCAACGATGTCGTCATCCTCGCCGACCTTCTCTCCCCAGAAAAGACCCCCTCACTGGGAGACACCGTCGCCGTGCAGAAGGCCATGAACACCCTCTACTGGCAACGCAAGCGCCTCACCTCCATCATCAACGTCCTCGCCCAAGCCCTCTATAACCTCTTCGCTGCCGATGACGCGCAGCTCGACGCCCTACGCCGCGGCTGCTTCGAGTACTTCCAGCGCGGCATCACCGAGGACCCCTCGGGTCTTCTCGGCGGTGTCATTCACAACCCTGCCGTGCTCGCCTACCACTTCTTCTCCGTTGCTTTCGTCGGCATCTGGATGAACTTCAAGAGGAGTCTCTCCAGGGCGGGTATCTTTGCGCCGCTGATGCTGCCTGTTGCGGTGGTGCAGTCGGGTTTGATTCTGTTCAAGGCTTGTACGGTGTTTTTGCCCGTTCTATGGAGGGAGGCTAGCTAGAATGATTTTAATGTCTCTTGTTTTGAAGAGGAGAGGGAGAAGAGAAAAAGAAAAACAAAGATTATGGGAGTTTTGGAGTCTCGGGGTGTCGTGAGCCTTGAAGAACCCGTCTTTTCCCGCTCCTTCTTGTTCATCGTTTTTTTTTTTTTTTTTTTTTTTTTCTTTTTG
>NJFT01000323.1:0-34390 GCA_002221725.1 Scedosporium boydii | reverse complement strand
CACCAGACCCAACTTCTAACGACCCGCCCCCCCCCCCCCCCCCCTTCTTCCTCCTCTTTTTCCCCCGGTTCCAGTTCCGATTCCAATTCTGCAATCCCCAACCTGGCTCGCTCACACATCCGTCATGGTCAGAAGGGGATAAAACATGGTTGTTATGTGTTATACAGCGAATGGAATGTATTATCGTACCAGCATTCTTTTTCAGGGTCTCCGCTTTGGGCTCACATCCGTTGTTGGAAACGCCTGCTCAGCCCAGCACAACACAGAGCAACACAGAGGAGCAAACCTTGTCACTCCTGACCTATAATAATAGTATTGATTCGTGCTTGCGCTGCTCACGTAGCTCTCCTTGACTCTGATCCTCTTTCGTTCTCTGTTCTTCTGTGTTTTCTTTACTTTCCCTCCTTTCCCCCTCTTCCACGTCAACTCTCACCACATCCGGTGTACCCATACGTACAAGTTCCCTATCCTACAAGTACGAAGTAGATCGTTAGTCCAAGGCACCTTCCTGCACTCCAGATCTCCCAGCTTCGCCGTCTCCACTCTCGGTCCGGAGTGCACCACACAGGTGCACCACCCAAGGGTCGCTGTTGCCTCCTTCTGCCTACAAGATAGGTACCTTCCAGTCTACCTTCCAGTCTGGTTTGCCTCTAGCTCCTTCCATCTGCTTCCTGGTCTCACCTGCCCCTGCGCCAATCGGTCTCCGAGTAATACAAGTAGACCATTTTCCAGCTATTTTATGCCGCCGCCCTCCTCGATCCGATCTCATCCCAACATTGAACCCACCAAGACCTCTTCCGTTATCTACTTTGTCTGCCCCCGTCACCTACCCTTTCCTGCTTTTCGACCTTCCATTCTCTTCCCTTCCTGCTGCTCCTACCTTGTTTCATCTTGACCCGATCTCGTCCCCTTAGTCGCTCACCCACATTCACGCTGGCGCCAACAAACCCCACTAGGCCTCGAGATTGGACTAACATCTCACATTCCATGTTCACGTTGAAGCACACCCAAAATATCCATTAGCTTCCTCTCTCAAACTGCCCCGCTTGTTCTTATCGTCTCGTCTCCCCCGCTCGTGCCCTATTCGAAACTAAAATCGACGTTGTAACAACGCAAGTTAAACCTTTTTCGGGATCCCTTTCGCACGAACGGCGCAATCCGGGCTCCTCCGTGGACCTTTTTGTGGAGCGTAACCTGAGTTCTGCGGTGGGTGTTGGTGCAGTCTCATCTCAAAACCCACCAAGTAGACTGGAGGCTTGGTCGGCCTGTCAGATGCTAAGCCGCACCCAATTTCACGACCGGCCTGATCTAGAAGTCGCAATCACACGTTCTCATGTGTTCCGAATCTAGAGCCTAGATTCGCATTGAGCAGCCTCGAAAAGTCCTTTTTTTTCTTAAATACCCACCAACTTGTTCCGACCTACGGGCTTCGTCGTTCTTATTCTTTCCAGTTCCAGCTACCGCGAGCACCTTTCTCCTTTTTCGACAAACCCCACGACTCAACCCAATAACTCAGCACCTGTATTTCAACATGAAGGGCAGACCCGTCGACGAGCTCGTTTACGAGTACATGTTCCCTAAGCCCAGGCAAAACGACCCACCCAACTTCAGCGCTCTTCTGCAGAGGAGTCTCATTCCCGAAGTGAGGCAGGAAGTGCATTCGTTCTACGGACATCTAGACACCCCTGAAGCGAAGTACCCCGGCCTAGACTACTGCCACCCGATCCACCGCATTCGTTTGGGCCGGTGGGCGTGGCACAGGCGACTCTTCCGCGCGTTCGACGCCCTCCGCCTTACGCCCTACGAGATTTCCAACTTAACAAAGTGGGAAGGCACGAAATGGGCGAAGGAGAGGTACGAGCGGGAACAGGGCGCTCCCATCCGCGATACCGCAGCCGACGGGTTCCCCGACTGGGTAGAACCCGAGAATCGCGTCCCTTCTCCGCTAACTCCGACGGTCGAGGAAGCGCCGTCTGTGTTGTCGAACGAAGCCGAGGAGATGGATGCGACATTAGACGACGCCGATGCCGATTCCGACGAGGGAGGCTACGACGAGAGCGATGAGACGCTGGAGAGTGTGGGGCCGGTCCTCAACGAGCGACTCCGCGAGCAAATTGCTCGGCGGGAAGCCGGCGATACCACAGCCGTCCTCGACGAGGAATGGGAGCAATGGCTTAAGAATGCGCTTGAGGCCGGCGAACTGCCTGATCTAGCCGATGCGATCTCCCAAGGAGCCTCGACGATTGCGAGCTTCGTGCCCCAACTCTCACTATTCCCGCCTAGCATGCTTGAAGCCGCGAGGGCTGGGCAGTGGAACGAGATACCCGACTTTTTGCACGGTACACTGAGAGGAGTGCTTCTGAGAGAATTGACGAGCGGCCAATCTTCCACGCCCACGACACCAACGAGGACAAGTACGAGCGCGAGCGCGAGCACGAGCACGAACACTAATGGCGAATCCGCACCGAGACAGGTTCCGTCCTTGCAACAGCAACCTCCCAATCCAATGCATCACCAAAGACAGTTCCACCGGCACAATTATAGAAGCTATTCCGATCTCCGGCTTCCTAGCTCCAACCCGCTGCATAGGACGGCACAAGCCCGCGGGTCGTAGACGCACCGGGCGGTTCAAGCTTGTCATTTTTTCCCTCGCCTTCTATTTATTTTCCTTTTCTTAAATTAACCCTGCACCAATATATTACTCTGCCTGCACGAACCTATGACGCCTTTCCGCGTCCCACAGGCTGACCAGAACCAGCCCACCACCCCTTTTAGAACATCTTATCACCATCACAATTACACCTGCCGATTTCCGTCCTTACTTGCCTCCCCTTTTATTTATTATTATTGTTTCTCGTGTTCACTAAGCACAGCCTGCACCGTTTCTAAGCGAAATCACATGGGGGAGTTTTCTTTTTTTTTTTCTTTTTTTTTTTTTCTGGGTCTTCGGTAATGAAAGGATCAATAGATGACGACACAATGTCTTAGGAGGGATTTGATTGGGATGCGGATTTTTTTCGGCGGGACACTCCTGACCCTTTGCATCGTCGATTGCTCCCAGTTTTATCTCCTTTTCTTTTGTCTCCCTGTCCTTTTGCGCTATGATAAAATGATAAAATTCAACGACGAAAGTATCTGATTTTTTGCGCCTTGTTTGCGTACGCCCCTTGCTTGCGGCTGGCCTGTGATTGTTGATCCTCGGTGGCTGTGGGGGGTTGACCGAGTGGACTTCGGGGTGGCGGGGTGACTTGATGTGATCAAGACTTCTCAATGCGACATGGTCAGCTGGATCATGACGACTCAGCACGAGAGGTACAAATGATTTCAATGTTCTCAACACCGTTTCCTGGAGAGGACTCCCTTGCCCGTCTCATTTATCATGCTCGTGACACCGATATAAAGCCAAAGTTTCTCAGGGGTTCGGGTTGTCGGGTCCCGCTTCTCGTGGTCTCGCTTCTTGTAGGCTCACCGTATTCATTTGACACTTCGGATCAATCTTGATCTTATTCACCACCACAGGTCAAGCGATGGGCCGAACCAAGTCCACGTAGCAGACCGGAGAGTTTACGCCGTTCAGCCTTCTCCACGTATTTCTTCAAGTTTCAAAACCACTTCTGAGGGATTCAATACAAAACATTGACGTCTTTGTTTCATTCAAGGTTTCGTTTTATACACAACTCTTTCTCGTTTCCGTATATACCCGACCGAACCCTGATCTCGGAGACTCCCTTTTGCAGCCAAACAGGAACATCCACAACGCCGATACCATAAAAACGTTGTAACCATTTACCCTTAACCATCCCTGATTATCCATGCGCCATACGTGATGAAGAAACTAAGAGAGAGAAAATGACGCGAGGTAGAGCTTAAACGGAGACCGCTAGACAAAACAAAAAAATAGCATGGAAGACAACAAAATGGCCTCAAGAAAGTAACGAGGAGCAGAAGAGTGAGGGTTTAATAGGGCTCCAGGTGTGACCACTCGGGAACGGCCTTGATCTGCTGCCACATGTACTTCTCAAGCTTATTCGCCGACTTCGCGTACGGCGTGCTCTCGTTATTGTACCGCCGACAGTTGTCGAAAATAAGCTTGGCGTCCTTGACGAAGTCCTCGGGGGTTCCGTATTGGTCGGCTTCGAGCTTGCTCTCCATAGTACTTAGGTCCATAGGCTCCTTGATGACATCGTAGTAGTCCGCCACGTCGTCCTTACTAACGGGGTGCAAGAAGGGCCAGGCGGCCTGGTGGTTCTGCAGATCGTTGAGGAGGTGAAGGAGTTGGTTGTAGTTCGGTCCGTGGCGAGGTTGGCGGGCGAGCTCGTCCATGTCGGGGGACCAGCCCGAGTTCTTGATGGCCTCGATGGACAGGGGATCAATGGATGTGATGCCGTTCTTCCACTGTTTCGGGGGCTGGTGTACGATGTGGCTCTTGCTGTAGGCCCGGATCTTGGCCTGCACGCACTCTTTCTGCTTGAGGAGCATGCGGCCCATCTCGAGGTATCTCACGCGCGGCAGCATCGAGCACTGCATGATCGTTCCGCCCTCGTAATCCTTGATATAGCCCATCCACACACTCCGATCCAGCGTGATCTCCTTGGTGAAGCCCTGCTTCTTGAAGTAGCCAATCGCATAGTTATCGGCATACGTTAAAAAGTGCATCACGTCGGACGTCGCCTTGACGTAATCTTTCAAGTGCGACATGAGATGCGCGCCGTATCCTTTTACTTGCTGGTCTGATGAGATGGCGCAGAAGACGATTTCGGCGAATTGGCGACCTTTGAAGGGCCGGTATGTGATTCCTCCGACGACTTCGAGTGGTTTCTTGACGATGGCAATGGATAAGTGCGTGCGGTCGTAGACGAGTCGCGCGATATAGTCCTTGGGCATCTTGGGGAGTTGTTTCTGGAAAATACATTTTAGGCCGGTGAGTACGATGAGGCTTTCACGGTCGCCATCGTTGTTTACTACGCGGAATTCTATCTCGCCGTTGCGCTCTTCGATGACGGCGGGCTAGAAGAAAGAGAGAAGAGGAGGTTAGTATATAAGAAAGAGGGCAAGGCCGTGCATTTTGGGAGTGTGAATGCGCGAGAGAAGAAATCGGAAATGCGCCGAGGGGAGGGGAGGGAGCGGCGCGTCTTCCTTCGCTTACTTTTTCGGGGAAGGGAATTGGTTTTATCGCGGGTTTCTGTTCTGGTTCGGCGGACTCGCTATGCTTAATGCGCTTTGCCGCCGAGGGCGATGAGGGCTCCTCCGTCGCTTTGCGCTTGCTGTCTGGGGGAGTTGAATTGGAGTTAGCTTGGCGAGATGGGCAGATTCTTTATCTCTACACCAGAAGAACAATAGCGGGTCGATGCTGCATTTTGGGGAAAGGGAAACATACTATCATCCTTACTGGCTGGCAACATTGTGACACGGTTTTTGTTCCGAGACGTGGACGTTTCCTTTAGGGGATCTCGAAGTGAAGTTGACGACGCAGACGGACACGGCTTGTTCCGCATCGAAGGCGATGGAGATGTGGCCCGTGCGGTGACTCCTCTGCTTGAAAGCAGGAAGGAGCCCAGTTCCAACCTCCAGCGGGATTTCACGTGATTTATTTAGCTTTGCCTACGTAATCCAATGCATTGTTCATCTAGCACTAAACCATTTTCGGAATGGACACGTTCTGGAGCTTGCTTAAACGAAGTAGCTGTCCCATACTTGTGCACAGCACTTTCAATTGACATCGTGGGATTGACTTGCGTGGAAGAGACAATCGAGACCCTCGACATTACGCAACCCCAATCAATCATCTTTCCTATCCGCAACATCCCCATCGAAGAGCAAGGCGCGCTTTAGACCTTAGTATTCCGCCGGCGCTTTTCGAATTCTCTCTACGCCTTCGCCAATCGAAACACATGGACTCCTCTCTGGTCGAAATCTGGCAAGCTGCGCAAGGCAGCCGGTTCAATCCCACCGTGGGCAAGGATAGCCAGTTTCTCGTCGCCATTTTCCTGGTTCTCTTGGGCCTTGTTGGTTTCGGATCCTTTACTCTGAGTAGGTCGACCGAATAACATTTTGCCACCATTTTGTCTATTGCATGCGAAGACTGACGCTGATGGTTCTCTAGACCGATCGTTTGCCAACATTGCCCTTTTCGGAATCCCGTCGTCTCTTGCGCTTGCGTACGTTTTATATGATTTTGGGCAGGATTGCCTCTACCGCGCAGACTTACTGACATGTTCTTCCTAGCTTCGGAGTGGTCTACATGTTCTGCGCTGTGGGCGTTTACGTATAGAGAATCAGATACCCCTGGGTCTTTCGAAGAAGGGGCCTTGCCAGTTTTTCGGCGTTGTATTAATAGAGAGCGAATTTACTGAAGAACGAAGAAACCAAAAAACCAAGGGATTTTATTTTTCATCTCCCCATACCCTCGCCGAACATTTCTCATTCCCCAATCTCCTGTGATCGTCTCTGGCGAGGATGTCTTCCCCTCGACAGCAGGCACGGCCGATCCTGAGGGCCATTACGAGCTCAACCCGACCTTTATACCAAATATTGCGTTGCATCAACTTCTCGAACAAGGTCCATGTCGAGATATCCGAGGGCGGCATCCGGTTCGCGGCGGACAATGCCCGAGTCATGCAGGGTAGGACACACTCCTCCCCCTCCATTCTCCTCTCTCATTGCTTCGGCTCTAAATAGCAATTGGCACATCTAGGCTCTGCTGTGATTGATAAGACGCTCTTCTCTTCGTATGTTTTCCAACCCGCGAACAGTAGCCGAGAAGGCGAATCAGACGACGAACAGCCTCCACTCCCTTCATTCCAGATCAACCTTGGCTTCCTCCTAGAAACACTACAGATCCTCGGATCCATGGACGTTGCCAAGAAGTCGGAGCCCGAACGAGGGACTATTCTATCCTACAATAGAGGCGGTGCGGCTCCGTTTAGCGACCGGGCTCTAGGCCTTCCGGGAACATGCACGCTCACGTACGCCGAGGAAGGGGCGCCCCTCAGCATCACAATTGAGGAATTTGGAGTCAAGACCACGGCCAACCTAGTCACGTATCTCCCCGAAATTCCCGAAGATATTCCCTTCGATCGAGGTGACTTAGCATTCAAAATCATCATGCAACCACGTTCGCTCCTCGACGCCCTCGCGGACCTGGCAACCATGGCGCCCGAGAAGCTCCTGATTGAAGTGTCCGACACATCCCCTTACCTTACACTCTCCACCAAGGGCGGCGACTACGGGAGCTCGAGCTACGATTTCTCCAAGGGCAGACATCTCCTGGAGACGCACGTCGTCCATGAACGCTGGGTCCAGTCGTTCAAGTACGACTTCATCAAGGCGGCGAGCGAGGCCATGCGCATCGGGAACAAGGTGAGCTTCCGCGGCGATAGGCAGGGGGTACTTAGCTTGCAGTTCATGGTGGAGGTTGAGGGGGCGGGCTCGAGCTTCTTGGACTTTAAGTTTGTGCCGTTTACGGGGTATGATGGCGAGGATGAGGAGGAGGGAGATGTGACGGATCTGTACGATTGAGATGGCAATAGAAACGGGTCCTCGAGGTGTTTGTGCATGCGTGTGCATTTTGTGTTTGATATGGGATATGCTTTTTTGCCTCATATAAATAAGGAGAAGAGATCCATCTATCCATACTCTATGAATCAGTTCGGCTCGGATTCTACTAGGATTGCTTTTTGCGAGCACAAGCGACAGCCGTGCACCTCATGTCCCTGTCTCAGAATGGCGAGATAACTCGACCGCGGGAATGTATGCCGTTGGGCTTAGCTGAAGATGACTTGCAGAATAGCTTTATCTCGAGAATAGTTCGGCCTTGTGCAGGCACTATTCATGCAAGATGTCCACCAATGCGCGCCTGGTTTTGAGCCATGGTGAGCTCAACGGGGGCGACAGCCGGGCTTTTTGAGACAGATTGAGCCGAGACACGACCGGAATAGCAACTGTCTTACTCTTCACTCGCTCTTTCACGATATCTTGTGCTCGATATCGCACTTATACCTCGTTTCGGGCAGTAAGCCCGGAAACGTGGGTACCGAAATTGGCGATTCCCTCTTTTTCCTGTAGTTTACGGTGTATGTTAACTGTCGTGCTACTCTAAGGGTCTCGCACTATTTGGGGGACTCGTCACTTGTGGTGGATAGGACGTCTGAGTTTGGGGCTTGGATTCAAGACAAGACATCACGGGGAGAAAGAAGCGCCAGTCATGGCGTAGAATACATCGTGTACTTCGATAGGGACGAGACATTGGCAGTACACGGGCGGGTCTCCAAGCTATGCCCGGATTGTTTTATTGATATTTTGTTTTTCTTTTTCCTTCTTCCTTACAAGCAAGCCGAGATGCGAAGCGGAGATTCTGGACTTTCGTAGAATGAGTTCGAGTTAGTCCTACAAAAGCGGCTCCGGAGCCTATGGCGAGCCTATGTCTAATAGCCTAGCATCAGGACTTGACGCTATCCTGTCTTTACCTTGTCTCTTTGATATATCGAGAGTTTTTTTTACGGATTCGTTCTCCATCAATCACGGGCACTCTCATTACCATCACCGTCTCAGTAACACTCCCTTTCTGATCTCATACTCGGATCCCAAGGAGAATCGCACAATGTCCAACAGCTCTTCTCAGTCCCGGTCCTGCCTCCCCCTAACCGCGGTCGCATACTGGCTCGGCACCCTCTTCTACGCCCAGTTCTTCTCCCCCCCTGCCGCATCCAACGGGCCCCAGCAGCCCCCGACGACCCAACATGCGTACCCTTCGCTACCAGCCTTCAAAAAGGCAGCCTACATACCCCTGCACGCTGGTATATCCTTTCTCAAAACCGCGACTCCTCGATTCATGCGTGAAGCCAACGCCATTCTCTGAGACCATCTGTATCTTGGGGGCCGAAAGCGAGTTTGGGGGGGCGGGGGCTATACTGAACAAACACTCGACATGATTGCACATTGAACGCACGAACGGGGCGTCTACCAGGACGCAACGGTCCCGGACTTGTTTTTCTAAAATCTGTTTGGGGAGAGACAGAAATCCTAGAAAACTCAAACCAACATGGGGGAACCATTGGGGTCCAGTGGCTTGGAGGATCGGTTTGTTTATATCACAACCGGAGGCACCATGTTGGGTGGCGCTGCAAAAATGAGGCCAGGCCAACTTCCTGCCTCGCGGATGGGAGCAAACTTTTGTTTAGAGAATAACAGGTGGTGAGAGGGTGAGAGGGTTGAGGGTCCTGTGAGTGTTGGTTCTTGATGAGGTTTGAGCCAGCGATGAGTGGGTGGGAATAACGCTTGATCGTATTCACCAACCCCCTTGCATCAATATTCAATATTGGCGCTCTTCACAGCCCCCAAAGGACTGGCGGTGTTGTCTTCAAGGCCAACATCGGACCACGAGATGGTAGCAGTTGGGAAGTAAATTGAGCCAAGGCTCCATCCACTCTTGGTTTTTTGAACAATTAATATCTAAATTACACCACGATGAAGGATCACGCTGGAGACCGGCTTTAGAGCATCATGATATCATCAAAAATTCCATCAGTGCCCTGCACACAAGGCGGCGCGGATAAGCTCTCTCCGCGTCTATTCTTAAACTACTACGCTAGGCTTTTTTTCTGTTTCCCCCTCCCGATGATCTTTTGCGGAAGCGCGGAGCAGCGTGGCTGAGTCTTCATCGGTCCATCCTACCACCGGGACTGCGGCAGGCAAATATCCCGGTCATGCCAGTCATCCCTCGATTTAAGCGCGTAAGCCTCGATTGTTATCGGATGAAATATAGGATTTCTTACTCAGGGAAAATAGGATTAGAATAATGGGCATCCTGGGGAGTAGGATGTTTTAAAGCGGTTATAATTAGATCTGTCGATATCTGTCTAAGCCCGAGAGCCTGCTTTGACTTTTCAAAGTGGTCATACCCCTTCTAGATAATATTTTTTTGAGGACGAAGTTTGGAGAATTGGTCTAATAAGATAATGACATTGAATGGTGCGACCCTTGCAATTCACCTGAGTCGGTGATAGAACGAAAATGTCACCTTTGTTTACTTCGCAGGTGATGACGACTGCCTTGATGATTATTGACGGGATGGACCCACTTTCCTGCGACCGAGGCATGGGGCCTGGGGTCTGGGCCGGGTCCCGTTTGGCCTCGACGGCGGCGTGCGGCACAGCGCAAGTTTCCGCAGGTGCTGATGGAGGGAAGAATGAAATCGATTGATCAAATATCATTGATCGATTGATTATACATCTTCCGGTGGTTGCCCTTATGAAGAGCCGGGCCTAGCCCATTCTATTGGTGCGGAGTCCCGGAGCCCCGGTCGCAGTCGGCGTTTGGTGGCTTCGGGATCTGGAGACATGGGTAGTTTTCTCGTCTTTTACTTCGTACTGGGAAAATTAGAGATGTGTGGAGAAGACGGCGTTTCCTTCCTTGCAAGTTGCGGCTGTTGTTTGGCGATCCTTCGGCGGTGATGCGCTTGCCAGATGGACCCCTAGAAAAAGAAAGTTGGGACTTGGCGCGGACGATAGGATTCCCGCCCGCGTGGCTGTGTGAAGCCGATCCTTGGCATTTCTGTTTACGAATAGACAGTAGCTATTACCTTCTCGATCTCCAGGGGTGTTATCGGACCCTCCCGGCCGTGGGATTGATGGAATTGGAGGGAATATGAAATAGATTCATGTCCCCGGGCTTCTGTTTGACAGTACGGAGTCTTTAGAGCTCCGTGTTTCTTCTGGTTCGCTCCAAAGGAGCCCAGCATGTCTACTGATACGTGTAAATTGAACGAGAGGAAGTCTCTTCCGAGAAGTCGGCTGGGGAGAGATCTAAAGTCGCAGGAGCCAGCAGCTATCAATACGACGCCCCAAATCGATCAATATCAATTTGATCTCTATTGATGCACCTCGCCGCTCGTCTACCCTCGGGTCCAATAAAGTTTGGCAAAGTCGCGGTCCATCAATAAAAAAGGCCTGCACTGGCCCGAAACGCGACACCTTTTCATCTCGTTTTATTCTATTCTTCTCCACCTCTCCTCTCTGGCCCATTCCTTGCCTAGTTCTCGTAACTGCTTTGACGTACTCTGTAATTTTTTTCTTCTTAAAACGTTGTTGGACACTACGTTGCAGATGTTAGGATTTGGGGGAACGGGGCAAGGCACATGATGCAAGGACAAGGAGAGATACGAAACGCCCGTCCGGCTTCAGCAGCCCTTGAGATCAATGGCTGGCGATGGAGATGGCTCAATGGTCCGATAGAGCGGGCCACCCTTCGGCCTCTAAGTCCTTGATCCCTGTCGAAACTGAAGATCGTCAGTACTACATCAGTACACCTAGTCTCCGTTGCCCCTCATGACGAACCCGTTATGGTGACCGAGGGCAGGAATGAGTGTATCAGTTGGGAGAATGAAACGACATCATTGATACTAATAGGGAACTACTATGCGTAGTTTACGAGTACTCCGTTGTTTAGTTGTTTACGTACTAAACTGCGTCGTAAATCGTCAATGATGCCTTGTTCCCGGAACTCGTGTGCCGGAGCTTTTAATCTCATTCCTAGTGCTTTCCATTCCTCGGTATTTCGTATTTCCCAACTCCAACAGGACAGGGATGGAAAGGCTGGAACGAACACAAACTAACAAGAGGTCGTGGGGGCCAGAATCAGAAACGTGCTCGCTTGACTTGGGGGGGTCCAACAGGCTTGTGGGTTGAGGACAAGCACGAGGGCTGCAACGCCGAGCGGGGGAAGATAACGTTGAAGTTTTTATTTTACGATTTTTGTGAGCTAATATTTATTTATATTTTGTGTGTAATATTGGAAACAAGGGACCTGAGAAGAAGAATGAACTGGGAAGACTTTACGAAGTAATGTGGATATAGTCAAAATGGGAAGGGAGTAGTGTGCGAAGTAGGTGTCCAGTCCACGAACCTCACAGGTCGATCAAATCAATTGAACGCACACGTGCGCTCTTCCAACCATCCGCTCCGTCCAGTCCAGTCCAGTCCACTAGACAGACTCTTCTTTTCTTCACTGTTGCACGCTATCAATTAGTTGACATCGTTCGTCTGTCTGTCGATAGAGCATGGCCCAGCCACCAGACCTTTCTAAAATAATCCGCTCAGTTCCACTTTCAATGGCCCCCAAACGACCATCACAAAGAAACCTCTGAAGATGCCTTTTCACTGAAAAATGGCACTCTGACAGTTTTGTATGTCGTGATACCGCCGATTCTTACTTTGAAGTTGACGGGAATAGAAACGTGTCGGCTCGGCTCCCTTGCCAGGCTGGGTCTGGTCATCCGCCCCAGCCTCTCGCCTCCCTGCAATGCGGTATGCGCAGCCCTCATCGCTCTCTGCCTCCTCCGTACTTTCTCTGCGCCCCACCAGTTTATACTTGGTAACATCGGGGAAATCTTTGTCTGCCATATTGCTGCGAAATCCCCAGTAGGCGAGGTAGTGTACGAATATGCGTACATAGTCAAGCACTACTACTGTACCGATGAACCATTACAGTAACGCAAGTCAACTACTGCGATGTGGCAAACCAGGGTACGAGCCATGATCCTAGTTGTGAGCACGTCCGCAAGGATCCCGCAGACAGGATCTACGAAGTACAAAATCCGCTTTTCTTCAGGGAGACGTCGGCACCAAAGTCTCCGAAATCGCGGTTCTAGGACGCAAAGTGACGGAGAAACCAGAAAGAGAAAACAAATCGATGTCGATCAGTTCCCAAGATGCACTGCCATATATATGTGTCGCCAACTGATCCTGGAAATAGACTCTACTGGTTACCCTTTAGCCGGGCGTGCTCTTGCACATCTTTCAATGTCGCTCCTCTTTTTCCCCACAAACAAAGCATGCGAAGCAAACAGAAGTAAACATCTCGGCTCGATGGAAATAATCAGCGTTGGATCGTTGGATCGGGGAATAAAATAAGAAAGTAAAAATACAAGAATCCAGCCAACCTTGATCCTTGGAAGGGTTGATGGTCCCGCTCCGAGACCAACATTCCGATGCCACCTTGGCCTGGCTCTTCTGCCTCTTTTGGCTCTTCTGGCTCTTCTGGCTCTTCTTTGTCCATGCCATGCTTGGCCATGTCCTGCTGCATCTTCTCTTCGCCCCTACTTCGTTCGTACCTTCACGCTCGATCCACACCCTCCCTTTCGTTTCTTCGCTTCTTCTCTTCTTCCCTTTCTTCCCTTTTCCTTCTTCCACCCACACCCCCTTCGAATCCGCTTGCATACCACATCCCACACAACATTGCCCCGTTCTGCGAGTACCGTACTGCAACCCTGCCAATCTCGCTGCATACCTGCAGCCTGCCCAGTCCGAATGCGTACATGAATAGAAGTAGAACGTATTAAGAATGTAGTTTAAACAAAAAACAGCCCATCATGTCGTTGACAGCAAGAAAACGTCACGTTCGCAAGTATAAGCCGGTCATACAAAAAAAGAGATGCAACACCGACCCTAAAAAAAGAAGATCTTACATCTGTTATTCCTCCCTTCGATCCCTCTCCGTTTCTCCCGACCCTCCATCTCCCCTCGATTGATAATTTTCTTTGTTGTTGTTGTTTCCTTATAATCGACTTGGCCTCTTCCATCATTCGCCTACTTTTACAACCTTGGTCTCCTTTCTAAAAGGCTTCCCCGACCACTTCGCTCCTGCCCTCGTGCCTCGTTGTACCACCATATCGACAACGATTTCATTCACCAAATATCCCTTTTTTTGCCTCCATCCAAGAAGCGACAAAGGCCCCCGAAGAAAGGAACTCGTTAGGGCCGATAAAATCCACTACTCAGCGTTAAGCATCTCGAGTTGTGCTTATTCGAGCCACCGAAACACAACATCCTGCCCCTCCTTCCGTCTTTGTTAGTCCGAGTCGCCACACCACCACCACCACCACCACCAGCATTGTCCCATCGTGAAAGCCTCTGGTTCTAGTCAGCAACCAAAGCACAAAGCGAGAGCCCAGCGTTCGGGTTTCACTAAACCCACCGCTTTGAGATGGCGTTGCAAAGTCCCGTCGTCGCTTACGTAGGGAGGTCTCGTCCACCGACAATATATATAGCCCCGGAGTGCTTCAACGATGGTACATGTGATACATGTAGAGATGAATTTCATCAAGAGCAGGACTCAGAATTTCGGAGAACTCAACTACCACACACTCACACTCACATGGCCGAACGCACACAATATCTCTTGCCATCAAACGCGGATCGCGGCACCCCAAGACCGGATTCCCAAAGGCGCAGGGACGGAGAGGCCTACTACTCCGCTTCTCCCGCTCCTCCCTCTCCTCCGCAAAAGCCCCGGTCGTCGAGCCACGCCCGCCCCAGTCAACTCCAACCTCGCAGGCCTTCCTTCTCCGACAGACGAACGTCGGTCGATACCATGGTCGATATCCTCCAGGACATCGCCAAGCCCCTTCCCGCCGCACCTCAATTCAGCCCTGTGAATCATCCTCCTCCCCGCCGGGACTCGGGGGCCGGGTTCACAAGGATATCCCAAGCCGACTGCCAGACGGGCACGAACTCCTTAAGTCCGGACTCTGGCAACACCGCAGACCACTCGGCCCAGCGACGGTCCTTTACGAGTTATCCCGTGGAGAGGCTACGTCCTTCAAGCCCCTTCGCACGGGCCGTGTCGCCCGCTCGCTCATTTGACCTCAGTAACAACAACCACGACTACATGGAACAGCAACGGGATATTCCCAGGAAGCCCGTGGGAAGCCCTAGGTCATTTAATATTGGCTCCATCCGAACGTTCCGGTCCAAGTCCGAGTCTACCGTGCTCCCATGTCCACCTACGCCTGCCCTGGCGCCCATCCCCACACGTGTCTCCGCTCCAGAAGAGGACAAGCGCGCAACGAAGGGGACACCACTCGTACGCAGCGGTTCAATTACCAAGAACAAAGGCAAGAAAAATAAACATACCAAAAAACCCAGCTTGAAGAAGATGGACAAGGATCCGTCTCGGTGGACGTTTACGGATAACATCACCGACCTCTTGACCGGAAAAATGTTCAAGAAGATCGAGGTTGACGAGATGGTCACGCCTGAGCAGGTCAATGACTATAAGCGGAGGCGGGAACAAAGGGCTGCGTCACAGCAGGAGCGGGAATCGGCGGAGGCGACTGAGGCGATCCCAAGCCTCAAACTTGAGGATCCGGAGAGTCCCAATGAACCCTTCCATCTCGAGGATTTGGCTAAGCGTATTGGTGCTTCAACTGCCGTTGCTGGGCCCCGCAGAGATTTGCTGGTTCAGCAGGAACTTACCCATGACGTAGTTCGTCGGGACTTCTCAGTCCGAAGGAACACGACTCCCGCGGAGGACGGCGTCTCTCCTCTGACACCGGAAGGATCTTCCTCTCCCGCTCCTAACCCTCCTGCAAAGAACCCTGCTCGCTATATTAACGCCGATACTCAATCGCAAATGCCCACCATACCCGAACTCCTAGTGACCACTCCAGAAAACGAAACAGACGATGAGGGTGTCAAGCTCCCGATCCACAGCAACACGCCAACGACGGATAGCCTTGACGACCCCTTCGAGGACGAAGACTTCGTCTTTTTCAAGTCGAACCCTTGCACCTTTACGATGCCCGGCATCCGCCACGGGCCCATCCGTATCGCGAAGGCCGGTCTAGACCTCAAATTCGACACCGAGAACACTCTCGACTGGACGGCCTTCCAGATGGCCATCATGGGCGGTGCCGGCGACTTCTTCTACGGCAGTCCGGACCTCACGCCGCAGTACTCCGAGGAGGAGGAAATCGCCGACCTCAAGGAGTGGCTAGGCGAACTAGGCTTCTCCAGAATCGGCGCGCTTGTCCCCGCGCAGCCTGGCGATCGGCCGGAGGGCTCCGACGAGTCGTCCTCCTCCACCTCACCCATCTCGGCTTCGTCCTCTTGCTACGATGACGACGAGGAAGATGGCGAAGAAGATTACACCAACCTTCCGATCCCCGTCGCGCTGGACTACCCCACGGGATTCTGGAATGAAGGCAAGCCCGACACATCCAAGTTCTCCACGGGCGGCGGATGCCAGATTAAGCGGTGGACCATCGAGGGCCATCCGCGGAAGTACAGGCGCAGCAGCTGCGAAAGCGAGACGAGCCTATCTCGGGACGGTAGGCCGGCGGAGCTGGAGGCGGGCAATAATGCAGATGTTATGCCAATGGGCTCGAATTTGGTGCACGATCTGGGTGACTTTCTTCGGTGGGAGGCCGAGTTTTGCTCGGCGGGTGATTTTTAGGTACAGTCAGAAGAATGTGTGAGATGCGTACCCTTTTAGTGGGCTCTTCAACTTTGTTTTCCCCCTTTTTTTTTTTTTTTTTTTTTTTTTTTTTCGGTTATCCTATTTTGCTGGTGTCTTGTCAAGGTTTCTTTGTCACGACCATCCTTTCCTGGAGGTTTCTCTTTTGTTCTTTGTGAGTGAGGCGCAATAATGGATATGGGAAATACCCAGGGTAGATTGAGCTTGGCCGGCCTTGTTTTCTTGCTATCTTTTTTTCTCAATTTTTCTTTTCTTTTCTGGGAATGAGCATTGGAGTCTGGATTCGGATTCGGTATTGGGGTCTTTTGAAATGGGTCATGGGATATAATGAGAGTTGTTTTGAATGGGTTTGAGGCGACAAGGACAATTCTGGGTATGGTATGAGAAGCTACGAGGTACAAACTTTAGGTAAATTAGAACAAATTAAAGAGACACAATGAAATGAGATCAAACTCGCGTTGCAAGTATCATGGAGCTTCGAAGTTGATAATGACGATTGCTCAGCTGTGGCCAGTGGAGTGGCAATGTTGAACGAGTGAGCGCCGATGAGCCAAGTGTGGTGGCTGGCGGCGCCTTCCACCTCCAGCGTCTCGATTGTATGACTAACGCGGGATGTCGACATTGAACATCAACACACAATCGCAGCCTACTTCAACCATTGATTCTTTTCAGACACCACAACTGACATCAACTCAACCGCCCAGGTTCGGCTCTCAGTTCTTGTGCTTCATATTGCCTCACGGATCACCTCTTTAATTTCGTGTTTCTAAGTCTGAAGTGGTTTTAAACGACTCTGAGCCTAAGAAATTGCCATCAACACTCTTCGGCTTATTTTTCTCCCCGACGCGATCTCATCTCGCGCCTCATTCCAGAGTCTCATCAGCCCTGTCCCACAACTCATTCCACTCACATCGGACACATCGATTCTCACTCGTCGAATCAATACGGACCACCTCACGAAAATCCATACAATAAACATAGGAAGAAAAGTCAGCAACAATGCTTCGCCGCCCTGCCACAACGCTGTCCATAACAGCCGAAGACGTAGCCGCCTACGAAGACCGCCGCGCAAAAGAAGCAGCGTTGGCCGTGCGCCGCAGTTTGGCTGCCGCCGCTGGAGGACAAATGATGACCGATACGCAGATGATGGAGGCGGGCCAGGAAGAGATGATTGCGCGTCAGAGACAGCAGCAGGAGCAGCAGGGCCAAGCGCCGAGGACGAGGGATGAGAGGATTGGGGTTTCGAGGCGGGGAAGGGGGAGGTGAGGTATGGACTTGAGAATTGGAGATCTGGAAGCCGTGGGCTGTGGGCTGGGGAAAGGGGCAAATGGTTTGACTGGGTAGAGGTGGGGCGAGGCGAGGATTCGAGTCTCTCTTGTGGTTATGGTTATGGTTATGGGTGAGTGGGCTGGCTTTCAGCCTGGAGTAATGAATAGATACCTACAACTTTTTTTCTTGCCGCTACAGAGGAGTCCACCACTGACGGACGAGTTTGATGTCGATCCAACCAACTACCTGTCGCCGAGGGTACCGACGAGCGAATTCCATCGATTCTGTGGACTTCGGCACTTAGACATGGCAGAAAAGGCAGAGGTCATATGCCAATTGCTCGAGAATCGACACCTTACGTTCAATGTTTTGAGCGTGGAGGAGCGAAAGACAAGGTCTCCTCTATACAGTTATCGGAGGGCACAGCAGTGTCCGAAATCACGAAATGGAGGAAAAGCTGGATTTGGTCAGCCTTTTGCGGTATGGGAAATGCCGAATCGGGCTTGGCCGGATACTTGGTCCTATCATGCGTCTGGAACCGCCGTCTTCAGGGCATGGAAGCGTGGAGCCCCGGAGGTGCACTAAATGCTGCTCATCTACATGGCAAGTAAGTCTTCTCGATGTTGGTCATTTTAGATGTCCACCACCATCATAAAATAGGGTCGCTTTTCTTGTTCACGGTCTTAATGCTGTATTGGTGGAGCCTTGCCGCTGCTCTTGGAACATTGCGCGAGATACCTAATGTGAGAACTGGTATGAGGGTATCAATCAAAGGAATCACGACAGGAAGTGGGCGGAAGTTCTACGAATGGGATATTTATTGCAAGTCAAGTCCCTCGCGTCGCTTCCGACGCTTCGTGGTACGCAGCCTGGGGTTCAGCAGTGCTCGCAGCCGGTTTGCATTGCCGAAGCGGCCGCACATTACATTCCAAAATTGACTGCCCTTCGAAATGCTAGTTCGCCCTTGGAGCCGACCAATCTGGTAAGTCCCTTTTCTCAGGGTTCAGCGCTTGCATGAAACAGCAAGGTGTAAGGGATCTTGATTCAGCCACCTAGATCCTCACATACGGCCCCCAAATGAAAGCGAAGCTCAGGTTCTCGCGATCTCTCGTGCTGCATGGCGAGCTGCTGCCGAGAGAGATAGCACCATCTCTTCGCGTGGACTACTCGCGCGATTGAACTTCTCAACATGTAATGACCGATTTTGCCGCCGTACACGCCAAAAGGTTGCACGCAGACTGGATTAGACATTCTACTATCCATGGCGACGTTTTGTCAGCGAGACGACCTGGTCATTGAGGGTTGGGGTGAGATGAGAATCTTATCCACCACTTTGACGCCTGCAGCATCCTACTAACGGCCAAGCCTCGGATAGAGAAACCGCATAAACGCGACGCTTGGAATGTACGGATTTAGAGTCGGCGTGAGAATCAGAGTTAGAACTGGGCCTCAAATGAGTTCAAAGAATTTACGCATGGGCGCGCAAGAGGCCGAGAAGGCGGTCTTCCTTCCGCTGCGGGCTGGTACCCAAGCCGAAGTTTAAATCGGGGACCCGGACGCCGAAGTGGGGCGGTAAGCGGTGCTAACAACGGAAGATACCTCAAGTTTACTGCGCTTCTCCGGCCTCATTAATTGAGGGTCGGTATAGTTTGGAGAAGCGAAAACAATTTAATCAGGTTATTTGCCCTAACAGCGTACGCTTAGCATCATCCTCGCGGCAGTTCCTCCGATAGGTCCCATGGCCGGATCTTGGACTCGGCGAAATATCACAAGGAACTATCGTCGTGGACACTAAGTTGATATATAAACCCATTCAGCAGCCGGGTTTGTGTCTCCGGAATACCTTGTACATTCCTCATTTCGAATTCATCTAAAAGATAAATCCGTTACAACCCATCGCCAGCCATGTCTATTCACGCTGCGAAGACCTCCTCGGATGAGGGCGACTTGACCGTCGTCATGACCCAGACGAGCGAGGAGGTAACCACTTTTTTTCCTTTTCCCGGCCGCGTTTTCTCGTCTCCAAACTAGTAAACCACATCCATACTGACGTATTTGGATTTGTTCTTTATTCAGATCTCAAATGCCTCTACGCGGCTCAGGAATGAGCATGATGCCCTGGATAAAGAGTTCCGGGCTGAGTATCTTACTTTCCTGGAGAAGCACGTCAACTCGCTCTCTAGCGTCAACAGAAAGAACGTCTCGCGATGGCATCGTATCGCTGTCGATGCCACAATCGGCCGAGAGGAGCTACGCCTGAAAATCAAATACCGAAAACTATCAGCGGCAATCAATTCGAAGTATAACGGTATCCTCTTCCCCTGGGAGCTGAAATTGCAGTCAGACCGGTGGTATGTATGCCGTCGGCGTCAGTTCTATTCTTCCCATTCCTCGCTCTCGATCTTTCTTTGTACTTCTTTTTTTTTCCCTTCTTTTATTTTTTTTGCCCCTTCCTCATTCTTCATTCATGACTGACCGCCCATCAATAAATTAGGAGTAAGTCGTTTAGAAACATGGAATATCGAAATTGCAAGTGGCGAAGGTTGTACGACGAAGATCCTCCAACAACGGTCTACTCTTGTTGTACGGTTTTTGGTGGTTTTTATATACTCATCGCCGGAATATTATACGGGGAATTCAACTTTATCTGGGAGTGGCCTGTGCTGGCCCTTTTCTTGGGGGTGGGACCGCTACTGGCGTTCACTTGGTTCCTGGCGTACTACACAGCTCACTTTATCTTTGCTTGCCGGGCGAGGTATCGGAACTTGACCCCCCAGGAGCGTGTCCAAGCACCGCGTCCGTCGAAGCTGGACTACCTCTCGGTGACACCCGTCGGCATATATCTCGCCGTTTGGCTCACATTGTTGGCGCTGCAAGCGAAACAGTTAGCGAAGCCTGGGGTCCAAGGGTCAGTGGTTTGTCTGGTTCCCACGCTGATCATAGCTTTGATGCATGTGGTTCCGTTTTTTGCGTGCTGGCTGTGGAGCTACTGGGGGATGCTGTATCGGATGGGGAGTAACATTCCACCTTACAAGGAGTTGTATGGGAAGATCACCGGGAACAGTGGCGGGCTTTACGGCGGGCTTAGGTATGACAACTCCGTTTGAGGATGAAGGAAATCTTTCCAGAGATCTGCGTTAGAATTTTAGTTATGATTCCAACCCGGGCTCTCCGTGAAGAATGAAGATGTGTTTCCTTGCCTTTACCCGGCGATAGAGTCGTCCAAAATTGCCTTTGCCCTCCTCTCAATCTCGTGGACAGATATTAGGGCAGTCGGATGCGTGCAGCACCGGAAGAAACATCAGTAGGGTAGCTCTATCTTTGTGAAACGCATCGGGGTTGGGAGAAGGCGATTGCCACTTCCACTCTGGACAAGACGCTAGTATCACCACAATGCAGAATGATAGACGACTTTTCGCAAAATTTACCTGAGCAGGTAGTGGAGCAAACCCCGGCAGGTATAATGTGAGAGTGCTGCTGCTGAGGAATTGCTAGCTGTTAATCCTCGGGCTGTCCCCTCATTAAGAGTGAGGCGTGGACGAGAATCAGTGGACAGGGCAGACGACCTATTGATGGGAAGAACTGCATTGAGAATGAAATGAAGGATCTCACAGCCTATGACCATCGCTGAGCTCTCGTTTACTGCTCTTGCTCTTGAGGCGTTATTCCTAGCACTAATGAGGAGGATAACTTGGCAAAGCCATCCCAACGGCGAATCTTGGCTGTTTGTGAGTTGAGGATGTTGAGATCACCCTTATTGAGAGGAAATTTGTTATTGTTGTGGCGACTTGGGCTTTGATGCTTGACCACTCGAGTCTCGGATCTATCTTTCCCCCAACTCCGGGATGGCTGTGTCATCAAAGCTCGAATCAAGGGCCAGGAGGACGCAGTTGTGGTAAAGATAGTACGTTGGCCTTTCCGAATGAATCAAGAATAATTCTGGCCCGTCGCTAATAAATCCATCATTCCCTATAGTTTCACTGGAATCACCAACCGCCAAATATTTGTGCCTCCCCGGCTTGGGTGCCGCCTCCACACCCGCTACATCCTGGTCGTGAACGGCTTTACCGCCGCCTACCACCTGATGCTGGCGTGAAGCGATATTGGGCATTCGAGAGAGAATGCATCAATTGCGCACTCTTGGAGAAGATTGAGACCAGCCTCGAACGTGCAGCCGCAGCCGGGAAGAAAATATACCTCCACCCGAAACCCAAAACACTGGCCGAAGCACTTGAGAATTTGCGAGCATTCTCCACCGCAAGTAGCACGAGCGAGCCGCACGAGTTGACCGCCAAAACACCCGAGAACCTCGCCCCGTTCACCCCAAATGTTCAAATAACTCGTTGCATGGGCTGGACCCTCTTTAAGGGGATCGATGTGAAGAGACATCTCGCGCGGAACCAGCCGCCACACTTCTTGGACATCAAGGATGGTGAAACTTACTACGCCATCATCTACGAGTATGTCCATGGATGGAAGTTGGAAGCCGACAACATCATTGCACAACTGGAGTTCTTCCACACGACTGGATTCAATCGTGTGGCATTCAAGACCAACAACTGGCGGGGGTCAGGTGTGCTTGTGGATTTTGCCGACATTATCTCTCCATTTGCAGGTACATGGTGGCGGCAATCGGACTACTGGGATGACCAGGAGTTTACTTTCATAAGGCATTACGCGGAAATTGGTGAGCTACCAAACCCATATGGGCCCAGCGTAGGGTTGAAAAGGGAAAAGCAAGGTTAGGTATTGGTCCTTGGGAACCGCTTAAGGAATGCATATGACAGTGGAATACGGCTAGAATCCTAGGGTCGCTGAGCCGATCCAACGACCGATGATTTTGTAGGATAAAGAGATGGTCAGTAACGTCGAGAAATCAAAGGGGAATTAACCCTCTTTTTCTTTCCGAAATATTAAGATACAGCTTCATGTGTTCCTCTCGCCTTGTATGATTTGTCCAGTCCTGCCGAGTTCGACTCATTCAAGAGAAAGATTTCATTCAGTGGAATGGAATGGTGGGTGGCGTCTGTCCCGAGTCTTGGATTTTCGTGTTTGCTGCATAAGGTGAATTGGGAGGCACAATTTCCACAGCGCATCAAACGGATCCTCTTTCTCTATGGCCAAATGGTTAAGGCGTCCGACTGTTACCCATTCCGTAGCGGAAAATCGGAAGATTCCAAGTTCGACCCTTGGTAGGGAAGCTTATTTTTTTTTCTTGGCGTTTCTCATTGATCTCCCCTTTCATCTTTCTGATTTCTTTTTGGGGTCCGTTTTGACGGGTCTAGTGGAGATTTATCCTCGTCCTGATGGAGTTGATTCCCCACCGCTTGTGGTGTGGGGGTTGAAGGCACCCAAGAAGCACACAGCCCAGGATGCGGCTCTGCACGATTCGATCAAGTAACCGATCTGAGGACTGCGAGAAGATGGTGACAATGAGAATCTACAGAAAAATGCGGTAAGGGCGTTCGCTGGCATCTCCAAGTCGTGTCCGACGTCCTGAAAGATGAGGCGCGCATTCCGGTCGATGGGATATGGGCATCATTTACTCGTACATCATCGCCGTCACGTCTATTTGATTCGAGAAATCCAGTAGTCGACGGCCTGGAACGGCTGGCCACCTTTGCACAGAACGACCAAGTTGAACTGGTACTGAACCCGTGCAACAAGTGATCCTGCAACGTGTGTGGAGTTGTTGAGAGGATCCATCTTCCAGGAAAATCCGGCGGAAGATGGGAGATGACTGGAGCGAGGAACTGCTACGGCGGCTATCCCCCCGATCACCGGTTGACCTTTGAAGTCTATTTCATTCTAAGGCCATCCCTTGCCGATGCCGCCATGATGATGACAGCCCCAATCGCCGCTGAGAGGAAGCCCTACCGTACGTCGACAAGAGCCTGAATATTTCCATGCCCAGCCCGACTAACAACGCAATCAAAGCGCACTGCTCTGGTCTGGTAATAATGCTGTGATTTGATCTGGGCCTGGATAGTGAGCCAAACTCGTGCTATGATGCCGAGGAGTCAGTCAGTGCTTCGGTCCAATGGGAAAGAGCCGTGCAAATTCGGACCAAGCTTCGAACTTCTAGCCGTTTGACCAGGCCGAGAGGGACACTCCACAGACTAGGCGTAGACAAGCTGCGGAGGCACAGGTGCAGCCTTGGAGTCCCCTAGTGTGCCTGCTAGTGATGGCTTATGCGGATCGTTCCCACCCACTCACAGATGCCGCGTGAGATACGAAGTACGGAGGTGAATTTGACTCACAATTGTCAGTTGATTCTTATACAGACCAAACAATAGTGCACCAATCTCTAACGTTGCTGCTTCACTAATTGCGAAAGCGTTGCTGGCAACCGAATGACCATGTCATACACAACTCGAATAAAACGTCATCGTTATCGGCCATATGGTCCCAGTCGAACTCAGCATCCCGTTCTCTCTGAGCATAGATAGAAATGTGGAAAGTATGAGCTCGTGTGGTATCAGAGCTGAATCCTGAATCCTGAATATCTAAACGAAATATGCGAGGGATTACGTTCGACGCGACCAAAATGGCTCTTTTAAAAACAGGACGGAGTCGGAGCCGGAGAGATTCCGCCCCAGCTCCGTTCCAGGCTTTTTTTTTTTCTCAACTTTCCTCGCGGCAGGTGTTGCCTGACCATCCTCCTGCGCTGAGCTTCGCCCACGCGAATGGTGGATGATTTGTTCGCAGGAAGTAGGCTTGACGGGAAACTTTCCGGGATGCCCGTTTCAGATGAGACGAGATTGGCTGGGCTGTCGCAATCGGAGATAGTGCCGTGCAGTCGTGCAGTCGCCCACGTCCACGTCTATGTCTACACACACACGCACCCGTCGTGTGGAGAATTACGAAGGACGCGAGAATTGGATGGCTTCAGAATAAGATTATTAAGCCCGCCGAGAGCGAGTGCGAGTGCGAGTGCGAACATGACGTCACGGCCAGCTGGATGTAGAAAATGCTCAGCTGTCAATCGGCACAATTGCATCTGCGTTGGCTTCGATTACAAACTCTCAAATCTTACATCAAAACCCCAACGTACTGCATCAATCAATCAATTGATTGATTGATGCATCCACGACATCAATAAACGAGACGAGGGGAGGGGCAACCGAAGGGGGTGGTAAGGTAAGAGAATGGCTTAAAAAATCCTCTCCTCATAATTCATCCGTGTCCTCCGACATTCGCATCCATCCCGCATTCGCATCTCTCGCTCTCGTGCATTTCCAATAGACATCTCCTAAAATCCGAAAAACTATCATGTCGCATTCGCTCAAGCCTTTCCTAGCGCCTTGGCTTTTGAGTCTGTCATCCTATGAAGTGCTCACTTTCATCCAGTTTCGTCCACTCCCATCCCATCCCGTGCCCCGTTCCTGGTCCGCCGGACCCTCTCGGCTCGATTTTCCCTCCGCCTCCGCCCCCGCCCCCGTGGCAGCCCTACCTGGGCCCAACAGCGCGGCTGACACTTCCGACCCTCCTGCCGGCTCTTAGATAGCATTTTCCAAAAGAGGAAAATACTAAATTTTCTTGCTGTGTTTGATGCTCCCATACGCCAAGATGTGACTCCAGGGCGGAAACCCGTGGAGACTTGCGACGCGGACACCATTCCACATTTGTCTTCGATGTACGTAGTCCTATGAGAACTCGTTTCATTTTCCAGTAGGCACCGACTTTTTTTTTTGTCCCTCATCCCTTGCTGCTCGGAATCGCATCCGCTAGCCACGTTCTGTTTTTATACGTACTTCTCTTCGGGTTTAAGCATGTTGAAGTTTAGATCCCTGCGACATGGCAGGAGTGGAGCTCTGTCCGTGAGATGGGCATCGATGTATATATTGTGGAATGCCCCTTGCGCTTGCCCCGATGATATTGTAGATGATCGACCATGACTCCCTTTGGTAGATAACTCCATAATCTTCTTACATTTCTTCTCCTATCCTCCTGCAAGACCTATCCAGCAATCATTGCTATTAAGTGCTGTCTTTATCTTCCTCGTGGCTCTTATTTCCCCATCTTCTCAACAGTCTTATCTCGAACTCGATCCATCCCTTTCCGTCTGCTTCCCTCCCAGTTATACATATAATTTTTTTTTCCCTTCTCTTTTTCAACATCAATATCAAAAACACTTCTTAGACTAAACAAACCCTTCAAAACAATGTCATCCGAAAAGCCCCCGGGCTCCAGGGCCTCAAGCCCAGCCCAGAGCGTCGACATCGCTCCCGTCACAAACACCTTCAAGCCCACCCGCGACTTCATCCTCGCCTTCTGCTCCATGCTCATGGTCGTCCTCGCCGTCGCCTTTGAGGCCACTACGCTAGCCGTTGCCCTCCCCTTGATGAGCACCGACCTTGGCGGAACTGCCCTCCAAGCCTTCTGGTCCGGCACCGGTTTCTTGTTGGCGAGCGCCGTGTTTCAACCCACCTTTGCTGGGTTAAGCGCCGTCTTTGGTCGAAGTAATGTACGTTCTTCTTATAAGCTCTATCCAATGACTCTCTCTCTTTTGTCACACCTGGTGATATATGTCTAACTCTATTATCAACACCCCCCCAACAGCTCATCTATGTAACCTCCCTCCTCTTTGCAATCGGCTCCCTCATCGCCGCCCTAGCCAAAAACTTTCCCGTCATCGTCGCCGGCCGCGTAATCCAAGGCGCCGGAGGCGGCGGCATCATCGCCCTCACCGAAGTAATCGTCACCGACCTCGTCCCCCTCGCCGACCGAGGCCGCTGGTTCGCCATCCTGTCCGCCGTCTGGTCCGTCGGCACCGTAGCCGGCCCCCTCATCGGCGCCGGCTTCGCCCAGAACGTTTCGTGGCGCTGGATCTTCTGGATCAACCTGCCCATCATCGCCGTCGGCGCCGCCATGGTCTTCTTCTTCCTCAAACAGGCCAAGTTGCCGGGACATGTGGCTGAGAAGCTGAAGCGGTTTGATTGGACTGGCGCTGTTATGTTCACCGTTGGGTCGGGGAGCTTCTTGTTTGGTATTTCGTCGGGGGGTGTTATGTATGAGTGGGATTCGTGGCAGGTTTTGTTGTCTATTTTGATGGGTGTGGCTGTTTTGGGGGCTTTTGCGCTTTGGGAGGCGAGGTTTGCGGCTGGGCTCGGCGTTGAGCTGTTGGTTCCTGCTAAGTTGTTCAATAATTGGAGTATTATCTCCTCTTATATCCAGGCGGTGCTTCACGGAGCTATCCTCTGGTCGCTCATCTTCTTCCTGAGTAAGTCTCTCTCTCTCTCTCTCTATCTCACTCACTCACACACTCACACACACACACACACATTCTCTCTCTCCTCTCCTTTTCTCCTTCTCTCTTCAGCCTCCCATCTATCTCCCTTACTGCCACAAGAGGAAAATAACACTAACATGAATAAAACCAAACCACAGTCCTCTACTATCAAGCCATCCTCTTCTACTCCCCCATAACCTCCGCCGTCGCCACCCTCCCCGAAACCCTAACCGTCGCCCCCTCCGGCATGGTCGTCGGCATAATCACCGCCATCACAGGCCGCTACCGCTGGGCCCTCTGGTCCGGCTGGGTCATCACCACCCTCGGCGCCGGCCTTCTCTACCTCCTCGACGCCCAGACCTCCGTCGCCCAGTGGATCTTCCTCAACATCCCCGTCGGCATCGGCACCGGCATGCTCTTCCCCGGCCTGGCACTCTCCATCCAAGCTTCCTCCGCACCCTCGCTGAACGCCGAAGCCGCTGCTTTCTTCTCCTTCGCGCGCACCTTTGGCCAGAGCATCGGCGTTGCTGTCAGCGGTGTGCTCTTCCAAAATGTCTTCAAGACAAAGTTGGAGGACTTGCCCGCTTTTGCCGACAAGGCCCTCGAGCTTTCCAGGGACGCCACTATTGTCGTCGGCGTCATCAAGGGCATGGATCCTTCGCAGATGAAGGATGATCTTATCGGCGCTTATAACGATTCGTTGAAGGTCGTGTGGATCATGCTTACGGCTTTGGCCGGCGTTAGTATGTTGCTCGGCTTCACCGTTAAGTCCTTTTCGTTGCAGAGGGAGCATGTTACGAAGCAGGGGCTGGTGACGAATGAGAAGGTTAGCGACGTCGAGGCAGACGCTGGGAACGGGGCCAAGGCGTAGGTGAGATTTCGGCGCTTTGGCAACTCTGGGCTTGGAGAGGGGAGGGGATGTGAGAAGGATTCATGAGGGTTGAGTCTATAGACATAAAGTCGTGGGAGTAGAGGGTGGCAAGTTGATCTGTTTTGACGAGTAGGGCGCCTGGAGTTGGTGGGATACATCGAGGGTTACGAACTTTAGACATCAATCATTAGTTACAGGTATAGATCTAATAACACAATCTTCTCTCTAACCTTGCAGTTGTCTAGTTCATTCTGGACAACCGATAGACAAGATCCCACATCATGTTTAATGGGATTAATCTATCTATAATACTCGATAACACCCTAGACATCAAGACGCATCTTGTCATCGCTGGTGGGTTGCATGGTAATGACACTGCCCAGATACATCTACCCATAGGGTCTGACGACTTGAGTCGAATCAATAGCACCAGTAGTTCCCCTCTGGCCCTCTCATCTTACACATGCTTCGTGCATATATGTATGACATGCAGCTCTAATACCAGGTTCACCCTCCCTTCGCGCCCTAGTCTAAGCCGAAATGCAAAGACAAACAAAATGGAAACAAGGGAATTTCAAGCCATCCTCGAGGAGTGCTCAGGAATGATACTAACCGCCATTGCGCCTATTCCTTTGACAAAACGCCACTGACCAGTCCTGCTAAGCGCGAGAAAAGAAAAAGGAAAACAAAAAGAAAAAAAGAAAGAAGGAAAGGAGTAAAGACCGAGAGAAGAAAAGAGGGTTGTTCGAAGTATAGTATTATGAAAGATATATAAACCGAGAACAATACTTTTGTACCGCCAAAGCAGAACACAGATGCCGAAAAGAAAAAGACGCCGCAAAGCCAATGGCTAGGTGGACTGAGCCGCATCAATTGATCTTGAAGAATTGCTCAAACGAACAGGAAAGCCTTCACGAAACGATGCACGACTCCTAGTGATTGTGTCCATGGTTGTTCGCAGCTGAATGGCTCGTCGTGGAAGTGCTCAGTACACTACAGCAGCCTTCTTGATCGCAGTCGTCGACGCATTCAAGCAGGCACATAGGCACTTGTTGATTCGAGGAGGACGTAGGACTCACAGCCCCGTCACCGCCCGATCCGTCTAGAGTGTGCGCCTGGGCGTCCTCGACACTCACAAATTCGCGGTGCTGAGACTTGTCGGGGCAGAACTCGGGCTGAATGGTAGCGCTGTGAATGCCGTACGCGTGGAGGCACTTTCTCGCACGCTTCGCGAGTTGCATGTACTTTTCGCCACCCTCTTCAGAGATGGGGAAAGACACTTGCATATGCATCGACGCAACGATCTTGGTATCGGACAGTTGCCAAACGTGGATGTGGTGGCAGCTCAGAACGCCCGGCAAATTCTGGATATCGTCGCGCAATTCGTTAATGTCGATGTAATCGGGAGTGGCCTGGAGGAGAATCTTGGACGTCGCAAACGTCAAGGGAAGCGCGGATCGCAGGATGATGACAGTGATGAACAGAGAGACGAAAGGATCGGTGTACAGCTTATACTTCCAGTCGGTGAGCCAAATGACGAGAGCCGTGATGATGACGCCAACATTGCCCAAGGCATCTCCGAGAACATGAAGAATCATGGCGTTCATCCCCATATCACCGTGACTGTGACCAACGCCGCCGTGCGGCTTGTCCTTCTTCGGCTTGCTATGGTGATGGTGAATGTGAGTTACGGAACCCCTTCGCGCTCTTCCAGCGGTCGGCTTAAATCGGATGGGTTCGAGGGCCGGTGCGTCCGCGTCACTGAGCAGAGCAGTGCGCTCATCTACACCACCGTTATCTTCGGAGGATGAGGAGGAGACGTCATTGTACGTAGGTTGCGATCGCGAGGCGGCGATAATTTCCTGCCGGAAGCTTGACGGATAGATGCTCAGGTCGTCGATACTAGCAAGCCGATGGTGGTGGGCGCTGCCAGCCCTACGGCGGGCCCGACCCCTGATAGCTACGCTCGCGCGATCTTCCGCACCGTTCTCCATCCCACCAGTAGGCTGACGCGACAGAGACGAGGCTCTGGCAATCGCAACATGAGGAAGGACATCGACAGCACTACCGCCCTGGCCGGCGATCTCGGCGTCAGTTTCCAGTATCTCACCCTCTCCTCGGCCCTCCTCCGCAAGGCGCTGCTCGTCCTCGGCACCATGTGCGCCCTCATGGATGTGGTCGTGGTCGTCGTCGTGGCCACCATGATCGTGACCATGGCCACCCAGGATGGCAAATCCAACGAGATTAGAGGCGAGGCCGAAAGCGCCTACTATGAGCATGACCTTCGGGTTGTTGATCTCCGGAGGGTCGAAGAATCGGGTAACGGCTTCGAGGACGATAGAAACGCACAGGGCGATCAAGAAAACGGCGTTGAAAAAGGCACCTAGAATCTCAGCTCGGAGCCACTGCGATATGGTGTTAGGCGCTAGACTTGGATGTCATGAGGAAGGAGGCTGATGTCGGACAACTCACACCATAGGAAAATTTGTCCGTCGTTGCTCTTCGAGCAACAGAGACAGCCCATAAGCCGACAAGCAGGGATATGATATCGTTAAGCTGTTCGCCCCAAAAAGGGTGGGAGAGTCAGCCAAGGAGTGCGACAACGAGCCTTCGGCCAGGTGCTTAGAGAAAGCCCCACCATGTGGAAAGCGTCTGCTAGAAGCGCAAGAGAATGAATCATGTAACCAGATATCAACTCAACAAGAAAGAATATGGTGCAGATTACCACCATGGTGATAATCCGCGACGACTTGGACCACGCCATGGTGACTTAAGGACTCAACCAAGTCCAACCGAATCAAACTCTAGAGAAGTGTTACACAAGGAATAACAAATCGATGGACGTCGAAGTAGTCGCTCAAGTCGAGTTTGTCGGCCAAATTCGTCGAAAGAAGGAAAAAAAAATCGGCGGAGGTCGGAAGTGATAATCAAAGAGCTCGACGACGAGAAAGCCCAACTATGATTGGGGAAACGTCGTTTCGATTTCGAGCACGCTGGGAAGAGAGAAGAGAAGAGGCGGAAGAACGCGTGATCTGACGTTGGCATAGACAGAGCCCAGCAGCTGGCAAGGACGACTTGATGCCAATTCGAGTCGGAAGATGCAGGTGCGACTGAGCTCGGTATGGGGCAAAGTGGGAAGTGGTAACCGGGGGACGGGGGAGGCTGTGATTACGTCAACTCCGAGAAGCAACAATTGCCACCCTTGACAAACAGGTATGACCTTCCAATGTCCCTGTCCAATCTGGCGATGCTGCGTCGATGATCGCCTTGATGATCGTCTCGACAATCTGTGAACCCCGGACGGACAGAGCAATTTCGCGTGTTTTCAATTGACCAGATGGGATTCTGGAGGTGGCAAAACGATGAAAATTGAAGAAAGTTCAGTCTCAGGAACGACGTCGTTTTTGGTCACCACATCACCAGTCCCAGTCAGTCCCTGAGTGATAAAATGATGCCAGAGGGTGGAGAAGCCTCTCGTGTATCTTCGGCCAATTACAGCTCGACCTGGCCTGGCTTGGCTCTGCTGCCAAAATCTAATCCTTGCCCGTCTGATCATGGCTCAGCTCCGATCGAATCACCACTTGTGAGGTAAAACTGCGAGCTGACCCCGGAGGTTCGGAACTCGCGAGCACCTTTGGTCTCTTTCTGTGTCACTTGATGGCTCCATCGGATCCACCGATGTCGGCAAATGTTTATGCCCGCCATCGAAAGAAGGGAGAAAAGGAAATGAATAAATAAAGATTGAAAATGAGGGCTTGCGTCTCCTCGAATGTCCAGCCAGCCATCGCCCCCGAAAAAAAACAATTGTATTGATGACAGGGGAGGAGGTTTTGAGCAAAAATTGGCGTTGCGGAATAACATTCCAGCACAACATCACCTCGTGCTTTAAGGGCCAGTCTCGAGGCTCGAACTCCACCAGGCCCTTTTCACATCGTGTCTTGGGAAGATGATCTACATGTCCTAGACATCGTTCAAACCCTCTCATACGTCGAGGCAATTGACTTTGACTGTCGTGTGCCTCCTCCTTCAAACGCGCCCACAGTCGTCGATGCAGGAAGAAATAGCGATGCAGGAGCTGAGACTAGTGTCACCCCAAACATTCCACTCTGCTGGAAAAGCGTAGAAGACAGATATCGGCTTTCGCACTTGAGAAGACAGTGTCGATCAGGTCTGGTACTCTTCATCCAGACTCGAGCTCATGAGATGTCGAACTGCATTGTCCCGCTGCATCTCATCGCCGTCATGGAACATGAAGTGGCTTCATGAACTACCAACTAGATCCGCCGACATTGCTGCAAGTTGAAGCATCAATCCTGGAACCCGTATCCAATCGGGTCGTAACTCGGCACCTACTCGACCAGCCCTTGGAATGTGCGAAGCCCTTCCGACACCTAACCAGGATGATCCAGTTAGTCCTCGAATATCCATAAAAGGAGATATCCATAGCTCAGCCGTAGAGACAACAGCCGGAGTTGTCTACGCGTGAAGTCTTGCTCACAGCTCAACTAGGGGTCTTTTCTTTCGATATCTAGCCAAGGATGTCGTGCTAATCTTCTCATTGCGGCTCCCTTCATAATAAGTTGGGATAAGCTCCGATGTAAGATCTCACTTTTGCCTTGATTGGGATTTTGTCAGATTTTGATATAGCCACCGGACTCCCGCGGGGCGTAGATAATGCTCCGATACGGGTATTATAACCATTGAGAGTGAAAACCCAGGTTGGCTCTCGTGTCTGTGGCACAGCGAGCACATCTCGAGAATGCATACAGGCCCAGCCCGATTTTCATCTAGTAATTTCCATTATACCACTGAACTAAACTGGTATTTCGAAGGCGTTATGCATCTTCACTCTTTGAAAGCAACGCAATTGAAGTCTCCTCAGAAAAGCTTGCGCTACTCGCTGCTCGCCACCAGAATCTACTCCGGGGCCCTTTTCTTCAATCCATATTCGTCAGAAAGAGCCCCTGCCGCCCTTGTATCGGGGCTCGGACAAAAGCGTAAGTCAATATACCCATCGTCCCAGATATCCCTTTTAAGCCTATATGGCCTCTTTTCCATAGACCTCATCAGCTCGGGGCGACTTCGTCCGAGGCCAATGTTTGCCTCCTCTTTCTGCAATTTGGGATCAGCACCAACACGCCAGAGCACCGAACAATATATCGAAGCCAGGTAATGGGGCCATGATGAAAACAAACGTAGATATAATAATATACATAAATTCGTTAAGAATGGGCGGCTAATGCACGAAATCATTCTGGAAAGCGGAATCAAGGACGAAAGGAAAGAGAAAAGAAAAAAACCAACGGTCACAAAATAGGCATTGAAAACGTCTTTGACCCTCCCTCACCACGTTTATCTGCCGTTCCAACCCGTTCCATTGATTTCGCGGGCGTCGCTCGGCCGGTTTGTATGGGGCATAATGCAATTCTCCTGGTAACTCGGATCCGGTCGTTTTGTCGGCCAGACTCCTACAACATACTCGGCATCTCACCAGGTGTGTTCATTTTGGTGTAAATGCTGAATTCCTAAAACGTCGCTGAGCCTGAAGAGGGCGCCCACCCGACCACATCTTGGCCGCCGCTGCTCATGAGCAGCATGCGAGCGGCTAGAATGGTAATTCAACCCTGCAGCCCCCAAACACCGGAGCAATACAAGAACAGATTGATATTAGGTCTCTCATTTATACCCACCATATGTCGAGGCAGGTACCGTGACGAGGAAGCGAGGTCCATCTGTCACTGTCGTTTAGCGAGCCCCTCTAATTGGACCCTTCTCCGCTACCTCCCAGCCTAGTCGGTGCCGGAAGGAACAAGAGTGGCAAATGGGCTGGGTAGGTAAGAGTAACTCCTCCCAGAACACGGCAAATGCCAGTCTTCGAAGCGTAGCGCGGCAGGTGGGAGTTCATTTATCCCTCAAAGGTGCTAGACGTCATCACACCGGCTGGCCCAGGCCGCTTCTCCTCACTGGTGTAATCGTTCCGGAACGGATGAGGTAAAATAACCCTTGACGCTTTATATCAAACTGTAGACTCCTTAAGCTTGTTGTCCCTTTTCCCCTCTATCGAGCATCGGGTCGCTTTTGCACCATTCCCGCCATCTCCAGTAATACCCGAGAATACGGAAGTCTGTTTCGATGATAAAGGCGTTTCAGATCCGAAGGGTCCAAATATATGTCTTCGGGTTATCGATTGGGAAGTCCCTGTGCAGGCCCCAACCAGAGTGCTGTCGCCAACATTCTCGTAATGAGGAGTACCCTTTAGCATCGGGTAACTGCTTCTTACCCTCCCAACCTCGAGGAGGCTTCTTTTGTGATCCCGACGCTTATAACCAGACCCAGAAATACTAGGCCGAGCTATTTCATGCGTCAGCCACATGTCTTGAATACAAAGGATAATGCCGAGGAGAGGAACGAAAGATAGACAGTGTGAGTGACCTACAAGTATAGTTCCAAAGGCGATGATAGCGACTTCAAAACCACCTGCAAGAGCCTTTCCCGAGGCGATCGCATGTTGATGCCTCCATGTTCGGCAACCCCCAAGGAGAACGGTTATGATAGAGAAAGAGAGGCATGCTGTCGACATCGGCCTTCCAATTTCCCTATACCCGAAGCCCTCATCTTGTTGGTTGAGGAGGAAGAGCTGGGAAATCACAGTTCCCATCATCGCGAATGCTAGGGATGTTCTGAAATATCCAAGGAATGTTCGCTCGACCGCTATCCAGTTTTTAGTGTGATGTTAGCGACGCCTGTGACAAATTAAGCCGACCAAA